>VMKM01002048.1:0-92939 GCA_008360985.2 Macquaria ambigua
CCCAGGTCATTGCCCCGCTCTTTGTCTTCCTCTACTCCTACTTGTCCTACCTGACATCAGAGATGCTTCACCTCTCTGGTATCATGGCGTGAGTGCTGCTGAGTATCAACTAATCAGATACCACCTTTTGTAAATCTTTAGCTTGGTAAGATTTGATCATGTCTTATATATATATATATATATATATATATATACTTTTTTTTTTACCCCTTTTTGCAGCATTGTGACCTGTGCTGTGACCATGAAGCAGTATGTGGAGGCTAATGTGTCTGAGCGCAGCAACACCAGCATCCAGTACTTCCTGAAGATGTGGAGCAGCGTGAGTGAAACCCTAATCTTCATCTTCCTGGGCGTGTCCACGATACAGGATGTCCACATGTGGAGCTGGCCCTTTGTCTGCTCCACACTGCTGCTCTGCCTCGTCTGGAGGGCCACAGGTAGCTTTAACAAAAATCTTTCCTGCACTTTAAAAAACGCAGACAATGATGCTCTGGCCAGGAGCTTGACAAACAGTTGCGAAAATATCGGAATCAACACATTCCCCCTCCTCTGAAGGTGTTCTCCTGCTGACTGCTGTGGTTAACAAGCTCCGGAGGAACACCGTGACCTTTCGAGATCAGTTCATCATTGCCTACGGAGGCCTGAGAGGGGCAATCTGTTTCTCCCTCGTCTTCCTGATTGATGACTTCCCAAAGAAAAGACTCTTCATCACAACTACCATTGTGGTCATCCTCTTCACTGTCTTTGTACAGGTGAGAGAATAATGTCACTTGGACCAGTTCCTGTATTTTCAGATAGAAGCTTTTCTTCTTTGCATTGCATCTGTTTGGCTTCATGGAGTACTTTTTTGGTTCTATTTGCTGGGTTTGGTTTTGTCTGGTTTCCAGGGGATGACCATTAAGCCTCTAGTAGAGCTGCTAGATGTGAAGAGGAAGAAGAGAGCTCTGCCTACTGTCAGTGAGGAGATCCACAGCAGGGTGAGAAATGACAGCCCTTACAGCGAGGTGCTGGGCCTGCAGTATGGTCTTTAAGGAATACACTATATACTGCATAAGTATTATTAGTATGATGTATTCCAGGTGTAATTAGTCAACTTATCCATTGAGTGATAGGAATGTAGACACCAAAATAATTCATGTCTGTTCAATGCATCATTCATTCAGCTGTCTTTTTATAGATGAGATGAGATTTATTAATACAACATTTTTATTAATACAACTTTTTTTATATGACAATATCTCAGTATAACAAGGTACACATTTTACCTAAACAGCATGATCTATAGCTATTTTTTCATTTAAAAGTGCTTACTATTTAGACCTTCACTGTATTTTAAATTGTATTACTTTTGTAATCATGCTGTCTCACAATGCACAAAGCAAATGATCTACCAACAGAAGGAGGAATCATTTGGTGTTAATATGCGTTACAACACAGCATGCAGGTTATGTATCTTCAAATACTTTTCTTGCTGTTTGGTTTGTCGTACAGTATCTAAGTGCAAAATTCTCCTTTTTAAGTAAAGATACCACAGCGATGAGCTTTAGTTTAGTAGTTTTTTTCTGATAGAAATGAGTCTTTCATGCTGCTCTGGTGTCATGGCCTCTGTGTGTGATCACAGATCTTCTGCTTTTGTGACTTTTTTCCCTTTCATCTGTGAAAATGAAAATAATAGTGACGGTTCAGCACAGAAAGTGCGATCTGTTTTCTGATTCTACTTTCTTATGCAGCATGCAGAGATGGACACCCACGTGGAAACACAGACCATGACACACATGTATAATAATATATGGGAAATTATATATGGAGGCAAAACAAATCTATGAATGATATACTTACATCATGTCTCCTCTTAGCTCATTGATCACCTGCTGGCAGGAATAGAGGATGTGGTTGGCTACTGGGGGCAGCACTACTGGAAAGACAAGTTAGTTTTTCTTGTTTTACTTTTACTTTACCTTCTGTTTCCCCTAAAAGTGTTTGCATGTCCTTAAAAATAGGACCTGAAATTACCAGTAGGTGGCAGCAAATGCCACATGTAAAAGTTCCTGATCATTTTCCACAGTCAGGACTCATAATAATGTCAACTGGTTACTGTAATGTATTTTATGTGTGTGTGTGTGTGTGTGTGTGTGTGTGTGTGCGCGTGTGAGGTTTGCACAGTTCAACAAGAAGTACCTTCGTCGTTTCCTGATCCGTGAGGACCACCAGGCTCGCTCCAGCATCCTCAGAGTTTACCAGGAGCTGGAGAGAAGGGAGCAGAGGGGAGACGAGGAGGCGCCGCCACTGTGAGGAAACTTTTTTTTTTAACTTTATATCTGCGTCTCTCTTGTAGGGCTCAGGGATGTCCAGGACTTCATTGAAGGAGTCCCATAGGGTCCTAAAAAAATAAGGAAAGTTTCAAGACCATCATGGTTATCTGTGCTTTCAAATCTTTAAAAAAATCTGTTGCCCTCAATGGTGGACCCCTGTTCATCACAACAAGTTCATGAGAATCCCTTATAGCAATATCTGCATCTGTTTGAAAGTCAAATGTCTCAGAATATCTCCACCTACCCTGTCAGTTCCCAGGCTTCTTCCTCCAATCATGCCACTGAAAACTGATTAAATACGTCAGTCTTCACAACACAGTTTCGGCTAAATGGATGTGAATATTCACGCCTCACTTTCAGAGTGGACCCTCGCTCCCACAGCCGGCCCCTCTTACCAGAGGAGATGGACAGCATCAGGCGCATTCTCTCCAGAAACCTTCAAAACTTCAACAACAAGGTAAATTCACAGCTTTGGTTTGTGTACCTCTGTTCTGTCTAAGGTATGACTGAATGTGCACTATAGGTATGTACTACTGATCTACTGTTTGGGTTCATATATGTGTTGTGACTCCAGCAGACACCAGCCTACAGCAGACACACTTTGCACCAGGACAGAACGAGGAAGCCTCTTCACAGACACCAGAGTCTGGGAGAGAGATACACCTATAATACAATCACACACTGGCCACAGGTACTGTATAAACTCACAAGTACACATTTGCAAGTCATTCAGTGTCACTCTCACTGTGTGTGTTTACTTTTCATGAAAGCACTTAATGAAAATGAAAACAGATTGACATTTATTTGTGACAAAATTTGACACTCTTTTGAAATAAGGCGGAATAGTATAGATTATTATTTCAGTTTGTCAAGAAAATGCCACTTTACTCAAGGAAAATTATCAGTGAGCTCCAGTGAACTCACTTGAGTTCAAATGACTTAAAACAGGATATTAAGACTGAATATGATTTAATAGATAGATTGTTATATATATATATTGTCCTGCAGCCTGCAGTATGTTTTACTGTATACTTCCATTGTGACAGGGGGAGGATGGAGAGTTTAATGGCTCACGCAGAGTGAGAGCAGGACTCAGCCGGTCTCACACAGGTAAAGTGAAAGACAATTCAAGACATATGACTATACAGAAACCACGTATTAGACAAAATATGCAGTTGTTCCTTCAAGTTTCCAGCTTCTATCCCAGGCTGAGCTCCCAAGGATATTTATGTATGTTATGTTTCTGTGTGTGTCTGTATCTAAGATACTGCTGTGGGAAAGGACAATTACTGGTAAATGGATGACAGGGAGTTCACCAGAAAGACTGTTTTTACTAAAATTATGTTTCAAGAAAAAAACAGCTTTTATCCATCCACAATTCTACTTTTGCCTCTCCACTCCTCTGCTTCCTCTCAAGCTAAGAATATAGAGACATATCATCAGATTGTCCCTCCTGACCTTTGACCCTGCCAGCTATGGTGTGACTCTTCTGACTTTTGAGGGTCTTGAGCTCACTGTAGCCTCTCCTCTCTCTGCAGTGTGCTCCATAAGCCCGAGGCCCTTCCTCCAGGACTCGTCACTCCCAGTGGCCTCGGCTCAGACAGGGCCAGTGGATCCAAAACCTTCGGCTGCCAGAGAGGACCAGATCCCTACACAGCACCAAGCACCTGTGGGAGGAGCCCCTAAGAAACAACTCAGCTTTGTTTTGGAGAACGAGAAGCAGCAGTGAAGACAGACAGAAAGAGGGGAACAGAAATGTAAACCAATGAATTCAGTGTGTTCAGTCATTTCAAAATGGCTCCATAAAGTGATAAGTACCTCATATTTATTTAGCCATGGAGCTGTGGGTTTCAAGACTGGGTTGATAAAAGGTTTCAGCAATTTCATGGATATCTTCCAATTAAAACTGTTAAAATGGATTAATCACCTTCTGGTTTTATCATTTAGAGTGTTTGCCAGCTACAATAAAGCTTTCCTGAGCTCCATGTTTCACCTCTTGAACACCTTCTGTGGAGGCCTGAGGGTCATTTGCATCTCTATTCTAATTCATTTTCAAAGTGGCGCTCCAAGTGTGACACCTACCTTCGAAATACCTTGCAGTCGTAAATGCTGATACTCGCTGTCCACATTGTAAGCACACACACAAACAAATCCTGCCTCTCCTTGTTTCCTTTATAAACGCACAGCACACCCACGGGTAATTTGACGAGGACAGGCTCAATGCCTAAAATAACTCCTGTCCCCCCGCCTGACCCCCTCAGTTACTGAAGCTTCTCTTCCCCACAGCTCCCAGCATGCCAGGGAGTGACTGGGAGAGCCAGGCTGTTTTCTTTAGGACTGGGTCTGGGCAAAGGGTTGCAGGGTGGACACCAGAGAGGAGCTGAAGAGTAACTGACCTGAAGACTGAAACCTGAGGAGAAACATCACAGTGAAAGAGGATTTAGGCTGGAGTTATGAGGGTGGGAGCTGCAACCTTGGCTGGGGGGATATTTGGGGCAGTAGGGACTCTGTGTTTCTTCCTAGCCTTTGGTACAGACTACTGGCTGCTGGCCAGTGACAACTGTGGACCGTATACATGGCCGACGCAAACAACACTGACAGGGGAAAGAGATGCCAATGGGACTGAGGTAGGACAGATACATGTGTGCACATAATTGTCACTAACACAAATACATACAGTGATTGCAAATCTTACTGTGTGGTGTCGGAATTGGTCAGTGACCTCCAGCTAAACAAACTTATATAATAATAGTCACAGCAGTACATTATTTTCATCACTGAAACATCACATGTGAGGACCACAAAAATACCAACGTGGAACTTGATCAGATGCTGTGTAGACGGTGGTGTGCACGCTATGCCACTATAGGATATTTAAAGAGGGACCAAAATAATTTAGTGTTGCACTTGTATAAAGCTGGGGGAGTTGAAACAGATTTAGAAGAGAATGGATCAAAATACAGCAGAGGTGAATACATCCTGACTTTTAGTTTGACTTTAGTGACTTTTAGTATGGGTCAAGCTCCAAAAACACTGGATCCTGCACTTCCATTCATGCAGCCAGTTGAATCTTTTTGTCAGACCCTGTGCGTGGGAAATGCCCATGTCTTTTAAATGTCATGCCCCCAGTTTGCAATGCAGGCTTTCTATTAACAAGACTAAGAGTCTACAGCCACCATGCTAATGGCTCTATGAGGCTTTACTTTGGCACAGTGGTGCTTTGACGAAATGCTAATGTCAGCATGCTAACATGCTCACAATGAAAATGCTAACATGCAGGTGTTAAGAAGGTGTAATGTTCACCTTGTTCAACATCTTATGCTGTGTCTCAAATCGCATACTTCCGTACTTACACTTAATATTTTGAGTGCATAAGTGCGGTCACACTGACAAGTATGGCAAAATGCAGTGTACTGTGAGTACCCGGATGATGTACACAAAATGGTCAGAAATTTGACTTGTGTAGTGTGTTCATTTTGACAGGGTAGTGTTGTCTCAAATCGAATACTGCTGTTGTGTGCTTACCTGAAATGACGATCGCAACCTTTGACCGCGTCTTCTTCTTCTTTTTAATGGCGGATTGCAACCAGGCGCAGCGTTATCTCAAACATTTTACCACGATTGCCGCACTCCGAAATATCTGCCAGCTTGTTTGCTCACTTGACTTCAATTCAATTCTATTAAAAATTAATAAAAAATGAACGTGCTTTTACTTTTAGCCGTAACAATTGCAACCGCCATTGTCATACGTTGGTGGTCCCTCCCCTTCTGCTACGTAGCCAAGATGGCGACCATTGAGCGTGAGAAGTGTGCAGCGATCCACCCTCAAATTTCTGACCATTTTGTGTACATCATCCGGGTACTCACAGTACACTGCATTTTGCCATACTTGTCAGTGTGAATGCACTTATGCACTCAAAATATTAACTGTAAGTACAGAAGTACGCGATTTGAGACACAGCATAAGTTTAGTGTGTTAGCATGCTGACATTTGCTTATTAGGACTAAATACAAAGTACTGCTGAGGCTGATGGGAATGTCATTAGTTTAAACCATGAGAGCCATGAATGTCTATACAAAATTTAATAGGAATCCATCCAATAGTTGTTGAGATATTTCAGTCTGGACCAAAGTGAAGAACCAACTGACCAACCAGACACTGCAGTCCCTGAGCAGTGCCACTCGCATGGTGAAGAATTTGTATCCTCTGAGTACCCTGGTGGTCTAGTGGTTAAAGTGCATTCCAACCCTGTGAAATAACATTTGGACCAGCAAATAAATTTAGCAGGAGACATAATGCTGACTGGATTACATTTTTATATTAACATAATATACATAATATATATATAAGGGAAATTTGGTAATTAACGTACCTGGAAAGTTGCAAAAATATTGATACTGTACTAACAGTAAAATGTTCACTGATCAAAAATATTTGATCTTGCAATACAATATCAGCTTGTAGTGACTACTGCGTTATTTAATTTTTTCATGGTTATGTTAAGGCACTGGCAGCTCTTGGTTAAGGTTAGGGAAAGATTGTTGTCTGTTTTAAAACAGAAAAGTCAGCAGTGACTTGACACACAATGTGTTTATCAATCTTTCCCTAAACTTAACCAAGGTGCTTTTGTTGCCTAAACCAAATGACAGATGGGTCTCTGGATGTGAGCCCTGGGCCTTCGCATTGTACATCCACCTCCCTGCGACTCCTGTGTGCTTCATAAATGTAGCGCTTCAATGACATCATCAGGGTTATTTTCTCAGACTTTCTCCAGAGCCGTCATACAACTGTTTTCACAGGCAGTGTAGTACTCCACAAGTCGACTGATCTTCACGTGTAAGCTCAGTGGAGTGCCCCTTTAATTTTCCAGTTTATTCTTCCATGCCACATTTGTGAGAAAGTTCCCAAAATGCAAAGTAAGGGATACATTTATAAAAGCTAATCCCCCGGTGAACTCCTCCCTAACATCACAGCACAACAAAGTCTTTCATTTCCAATAAAAGAGGATGATTAAAGTTGCTGTGTGTTATTCAGCACCATCAATCATATTTTTGACAAGCAAATGGAGAGTACCGCTCATGCGTGTTTCATGAGTTCCCCTTGAAAACCTCACAGACGAGCAGGCCATAATCAGAACCACGTTTGATGCCATGGCACCACTGAAGTGCAGAATCACACAGAGCGGCTAACAGAGACGTGTTGACAAAGCCGACAGAAATAAAGCTTCATCCATCATCAGACATTTGAGCGTCCATCTCCCTGTTTTGTCTGCTGATGTCAGTTTGTCTTTTCTTCTCATTCAGATCCAGTTAGTGGAAGCCATCACCGATTCTCCTCCATCCCTCACTCTGCACCACGAGGGCTTCTTCTGGCGATGTGTGTTTCAGGTGGAGCCCACAGCACATGCAGTCCTGGCCACTCTCTTCAGTACGTAGGCGGCAAAACGTTTTTGTTGGGGCTTGTCCACTGTGGTTGCATGTCTCATGCTCGGCAGTGTGGTCTGCTTGACATGCGAACAAGTGCAGGAAAGAACAATGTCTATGATTTGGATATCTGACATAAAATATACAGGAGGAGAGCAGAAAGAATGTGTTGCCATTTATTTCAGAGTATGGGGTGTTTTTGGCTTTTCTCAAAATTTTGCTCTCTTGTGGTGTTTCTTATTTTTATTACATACAGTACATGTCTCCTTTTTTTAAGAACCACATTATGTTTTTTTTTTTTACTCTGTAGGTTCTTTTGAGTCTTAAAATACTTTTTTTACCTTTTCTTTTTCATGTAGCCAACCAGCCAGAATCCAAGGTCTGTGTCTACGGTTACCTCTTTCCTCTGCCTGTTGCTCTTGGACAGGTGCCTCATCCAAGTTATGATGCTACAGCAGGTAACGCACTCACTCACATGCTTACAGACAGGTGACAAAATAAATGAAAAAAACTGAACAAAATAAATGAAAGTGAAATAACATAGAGAATGCAGACGCTTCCGCACAAGGAATGGAAAAGGAATGCAATAAGTGCAAAGACGGTGTTCATATTTCTTCATTACACCTGCAAACCAGGGTCATAGCTAGAATTTTAGAAGTCATAAAGACTGCAACCGATGGGGAAACAGCTAGCCTGGCTCTGTCCAAAAGTGACAAAATCCACCTATCAGCACCTCTAAAGCTCACTGACTAACATGCAATATCTTGTTTATTTCGTAAGAAGTCACTGCACCCAGCCAAGAAATAGTCCCGCATATAACCCCCTCTTTGAAACCACAAATTGTTGTTTTTACACTTTAGTTTTTGTGTGTATTAAACAAATGAGATTTAACGTGTAAATTAGTGAGCTTTAGAGGTGGGCAGATCTTTATACGTTTAGAGAGAGCCAGGCTAGCTGACCTGTTTTCCTGTTTCCAGTCTTTAGGCTAAGCTAACCATCTCCCAGCTGTAGCTTCTCATTCTCATCAAGTCTTGGCAAAAAAAAGCTAACACGTTTGGTTTCAAAAAACATCAAACTATTTCATTAATTATATAATGTCAGTAAAATGCCCAAATTTGCAGAAAATACTGAGAACATGACCTCACTGTCATCAGTGATAGCTACATGGTGGCCTGGTCGTATTTCTTGCAGTGTTTCGGGGTTTCTGGACCGTGCTGATAATCCTGGGCCTGGTCGCAGCTCTATCTGGAGGCTTCCTCTTGGTCTGTGGTGTCCCCTTCATCAGCCACAAACTGTACAAGCTGGGCGGTGCTTTCCTCATCGCTGCTGGTAAAATATAGCCTATGTACAAGTGTGGAGTTCATAACCATAGTTTTTCTATCTGCAATGTGAAATACGCTGCCTATGGGGAATAGGTGAATGTACAGACACAAACACGTGTTGCAGCCATTGCTGCTGTCAGCTGTTCATACCTGTCACATGACAAACACATACCCAACACACAGAGCAGCAGATGTCACTCCGCAGCACTGTCGCTATAACAACAGCAGGTTTAAACACTGCTACCGTGGTAACAGTAGAGATGAGTAGGAGCTGCATTCCTCTGGTGTTACTCACAGCAGTGATAGCCTCTATCTGTGTCTCCCTGTGTCTCTGATACTCTTTAAATCACTCCCCAGCCTGCTTGTTCCTGTTCATGCTGCTGCTCTACGTACTGTGGATGGAGGTGGTGGAGGTGAAGCGCTACGTCCTGCAGGAGAGAGGAGAGGCATGTCCACATGCGCAGGTTTCAGTGCTCTACGGCCTGTCGTTCATGGTGGCGGCCGCCGGCGTGCCTCTGGAGCTCGTCTCTGGGCTGGTCTTCATGCTGGTGGGCCGTGCGTTGCGTGCCAGCAAGTGAGCTTGCCATCTGGCCTGTAGGGGAAGAGAGGACTGACCTTTTTATGTCCTGCAACTGGGACTCAGCAGCACACTTGTGGGATGTAAATACTGGCTGGAAGGACAAGATCAATATTACAGCACCACCCTTTGGATGTCAAGTAGCATGCAGTCAGAGACACTGATTTATTGTATCATTTTTCTATAACTTGCTTTGCTAATTACTATGGAATAATAATACCACACTAAGTCAGTGTTACAGTGTATGGGATTAATGTGGTGTGATACGGATATGATACTGGCATTAAGGAGCAATATATGATGTGCCAAGACTGTTTGTTTTTCTAAACAATATAATAAAGGTAATAATATTATATTATATTGCAAGTGATGAGTCCATAGAGCGGAAGGTGAGAAATGTATGGATGAACCAGCTGTGTCCCCCGTCCTGATTTTGGCACACGATCAAAGTAGACTAGCTGGAGCGGAGTGAGGTGGGAGGGAGGAATGGCTGGATGGGCTGGAGACAGAATGGATAGAGGGTGGGGGTGGCGGTGGAGCAGGAGAGGGGTGGATATAGGGCGGATAGAGGGAGAATTGATGCTTGTAGGGGGGCACAAGGGGGCTTTGAGAAATGAACAGCTGTTTGTGGGTTTGGTTGGTGTACAGCAGGCCGGCCACCTGCCCCCTTCGCCCCAATCACATTTCACTCCCTCATTGAAATCCTTATGTTTTCTCTTTTCTGCCTCATACTGTCACGTTTCTCTGTCCCACCGTACACGTTCACAGAAACTTTCAATTCAGAAATTCAGAAACCCCTGCCTCTAATAGATAATCTATTGCCATGGCCCACGTCCTTACGGGTGTTCTTTCTTTTCCTCAGTCTTATCCAAATGGGAAATGGCACAGACTTGTGATTGTATCATAACTGCCACAATATTAGATCATCCTCCTTTTTCACTGGTCTCAATGGGAGCGTGTGGAGACAAGCGGGTGGACTCTCAATCACACATATCAGCTTTCATCTGCTCTACTAGGGAGCAGGAGTGGTGGTGGGGTGGGGGTGGGGGGTGGGGGTAGGGGGTGTGGGGGGGTGCATGTTTGCTTCAAAGAACTCACTGATCAAACACATAAAAACACACGTTCAATCACACACACACACACGCTCAAACTGTCCAGAACACACCAATGTTAATAATTTAAATTTACTGTATTTTTGCAGCACATACACTGCTGATCCTAGATCTGACTTATGTAAGGAAGTGTACTTCAGAGTGTAATGTTGTAATATAGCACCATAGCCATCAAATGCTGTAGGTCAACTGAGTTTACTGTGTTGCCTGTGATGTCAGAGGATACCCCTTTTGGTGCATTGTGGTTGTGGTGTTTTACATGATGATTTAACATGTGATTTTATTTAAGTCTGTGATGATAATTTCTGATAAACATGACAGAAGATATATAGAATATTTTGTGTCATTTGTCTGCAACTGCATGATTGCTGCTCTGCTCGGCTCGGAAACTTTGGAAGAACAGTTTTAATCTCAATGAAGCTTTTATTATAAATAATTCTTTAATTGTTTAAATAAAAGTGTTTCAATTAAATGAAAAAAAAAAAAATAAATAAAGGTGTATAAACCTTTGTCTCCTGCAGCAGGAAGAATAATATGTCAGCTCCTCTGTGACATCCCAAACTATGAGGCCTTATAAGCAGGTAATTCTCATATCTGAGTTCAGTTTTAATCTGATAATCTAAAACACTCAACTCCTGATCTCAAGAAACCTTAAGACAGTAAGTAAAATATAACAGAAGAGAAGAAGCCAAGAAGAAAGATAAAATAAAGAGAGAAAAAGAAAATAAGACATAACTCCATCTGAAGAATCTGAGGTGTGCAATTTAAAATAGTAGCCGAGCTGATTGAGAGACAAGCACAATTTAAAGATACAGAAAAAGAAAATCATACAGAGCAGGGAAAGGGATATTTTTTAATATCCATATTCAGCCACCATCCCAAAACAATGGAGGTAAATTAAATGTGATTTTTGGTTTGTTTAAATTACATTAAATGTCTACCCTGTAACCATGCACCAGTTACTAATCCACAGACCTCCCTGTGAACAGTTTTCATTGTAACTACTTTTTACAGAATTACTTGGCTATCTGTTGATCTGGAGGATTATTCTGAGCAACCAGAACATTATTTATCACTGTTCTTCATATTGTTCAATGCTTTGAGCACAACAAACCAAATTCCATTTACCTCTATTGTTTTGAGGTTTCTGCAGAGGGACCTCTGCACAATTATCTCGATGGCTGCTAAGGGTAAGTGAGAAATCATGTTTTTGTGATTTGGGTGAACTGACCCTTTAAGTTGTTATCAATAGCTTCTGCTTGAACAATAAAAAAAGATTATTCATAGGATCATGCATTGCATTGCAGTTGAAAACTTTAATATTTTTATTGGTACGGGAGTAACAGTTAAGGTAACAGTGTAACAGTGAAAAAAGAAGAAAAGGCAGTAAGAGTGAGCAATGAACTGCAGGTGGTACTCTTTAGTGCAACACACACTGGCCGCATCAGTGGCACAGTGGTTAGCACCATTGCCTCACAGCAGAGGTGTTGTAGGAGCCCTGGTCCTCTGTGTAGAGTTTTCTTCTTTTTCTCTTTATGAACCCGTATACGACTGCCACAATAGGACCACTGGCACCAGCTAAGTGAAAGCCAGTGGTGGTAAATGAGATGCCAGTGGTGTGCTTGTCACTGACATTTCTACTAACTCACAAGCCTAGTTAGGGACTTACAGGGATCTTATCCACTACATGGCAGACAGTCCTGGATGCTTCCCATTGCAATGTTTAGGGAAGCAGCTATGCATTGGTCTTTAACGGAGATGGGACGGCGTACAAATGCCAAAGCAATGTTGGCTCTTGGAATTGCCGAGAGCCACATCTGCACTTATGAATTAGCTATTCTTAGAGCCTTACCAGTAATGGGGCTACAATGTAAAGTTTGCACTGACGGTGGCACTGGATGAAAAGTCATAATCCTCAGAGCAGCATGAATGTGTTTAACAAATCTCATGAAAATCTGCCATTTAGGTTTAGATTTTCTTTTTATTTACGAGGGGAAATATTGGCCTGTGGGTGGAAAGTTCAGGGGGTCCTGACTATTCACAGCAAATTTAACAGAAATCTGGCAAGCAGTTGTTGACATATCTTTCAGTTTTGAACATCGCCATACTTAACCCTCCACCTCTTGTGGGCTGAGAAGTCAACACTGAATGAAGACCCTCAAAATACAACATGAATAAAGCGTCACTATCTCTCTCTCAGTAAAGGGTCTTGATATTCAAAGTCGAACAATGTTACAATGTTTTAAAAATGTCTTTAAATATTTGTTGGGGTTTTTTTTTTGCGTGGGTTTGATTCTCATTTTAATCACAAAGATGAAGCGAGTGAACTGTTTCTGACTATCTTGTTATGAATGTGGCGATTATCTGATACCACTCTAAAAAGAAAGTCACGCTCCAGGCTGAGTCAAACCAACAACCCCCTAAATCTGGAAGATGAAGATGAATTGATGAACAATTACTTGTTCTGTTCCTATTCAAACATTCAGCTGTCTGGCAAACTAGTAATAACAACCTACAGTAGATAAATAGTTGGTAACTGGTCAACATCTTCACTTAATTCACTGTGGTTGAATTACCACACGCAGCCAGCAGAGGGCTCTCCAGCTCTCCTCTTCAAAGGGAAAATCTTCCACGCCTGGATGGACAGAAGGGAAAAATATGAGGGAGCAGTGAGTGGAAAGGAAAGGAAAGTGAAGGAAAGGAAAGGAAAGGAAAGGAAGCAATTACTGAGCAGAGTATTGAGCTAGAGCCCTGGCTTGTTCAGTGACTGTAGCTCTTCCTAATCATAGTTAATTAACTCTTATGTCTCCTCCCCTGTCATCCACAACAATGGAAACACACTATCACTTCATTTAAGGAAGAAATAATCTCGCACTTGAAGTGTCAGCAATTATGCCGTTATAATATTATGCATATGGCATAGCGAGCATCACGTGAATTAAGACATGACATGATAATAAAGTAATAAATGGTTTGCAAATTAACCCCAAAAAACCCATGGAACCCAAAGAGCATACGTCTTGTTGATTAGAGGTAATGAGTGTGTATTGTACGTGTGTGTATGTGATGTATAACGCATACATCTGTGTATATTTCCAGGCATGGCAGCATTATTCGCTGCTAATTTTCCAGTATTTGCTAAAGGTCCCATATATGTGATGTGTCAGACAGTAAACAGCAGGATGTGGTCTCACACTAGGTAGGGAAAATTAACCCTACGTGGACCCCTCACCCCTCCATCCACCGGAGCACCTGGACTGAATACTGGTGGGCTCTAATCCAGTCAAAGAAGGGGGATACACTTGGTGAGAGCTCTTTCCTTCCTTTCTCTAACCCCCTAACTCTACTAGTGAGCTGATTACCTGCTCTGTGTGTGAGCCCCAGCCCGCTAGGCCCCCCGAGCATGGCTCTTTAGTGTGTGTGTGTGTGTGTGTGTGTGTGTGTGCTCATGCGCAGGGCCAGACAGACACAGTTTCTCCCAGATAAAGGTTTTTCTCCTGTCAAAAATGACTGATAATAAAAGCTGATATGAGAGAATAGCAAGCCTTTTTTTGTTTCTTTTGTACACCCCAAATCCCCAGGAACGGCCCCACCACCCCCCCAACACACACACACACACACACACACACCCACACACACTCCTAATCTGTATTGGGGGGTAGTTGAGGTAGAGAAGGAGCAGGTGGAGGGATAAAGAGTTGCTGTGTGTGTTTCTTTTTTCTAGTTTTGTATAAATAACTAGTGTGGTCTTATTAAAGACCAAGATTATGTCTCAGACAGTCAGAGCTCCTGCCTTCAATTAACCTCACAAAGACAGGATCACTTACACACACATCTGATGATAGCAGGAGGGAAACAGTAAAGAGGTGTGTGTGTGTGTGTGTGTGTGTGAATGGCTGCTATCTATACAACAGGCAGGTTCTGCTACATAGCAAGGCATGATACAATAGTCAACTTATTAGTGAAGGACATTATGTGGTATACTCTGTCTTCTGAGAGAATGTGCAAACATTCCTGTGTCTCGCCCACCTTATTCAAACTATACTGAATATGATGTGTTTTTAAATGTTACAGCACACTCACCAGATGTTGTTTTTGGTGCTAATTAACAGTAAAGAAATTACATATTCAAGGTGTTGTTGTGTATAGTCGTAAGAAAATAAATACAAGATGTCTTTACATTTGGCAGGGAAATTCTATAGACTGGTGAGGCGAGGTTCAGATAGAAGAAAAGGCTGAAGCACTGGCGAGGTGCTGCTCTGTATTTGAATTCACTGACACTCACCACACTGAGAGGAAGTGCAGCTATTTGAATTATTCTGTTCTGAACCAGAATAATAGAAAATAGCATATAGTTTTGCTTCTATCTTTGTTAATATTTTAGAAAATAGCCCTCACTGTATATGTAAGCATAATGTTTGCTGTTCCTGCATTATACCACATTTAGAGACTAAAGTGGAGGGTTGGGGACAGTTTGTGCATCTAGGGACAAAAAGCTTCACAAAGCTAAAATGGTTTCTGTCTTTGCTAGAGTTGCAAACGAAACTTTGTGGGATCATCTAACAGCATCTCAAACCTCCTTTCCAATGGCGGGATCAGGTGACAATTTTTGTAACTTTTCTGAAACACACAATCTGAGAAGCTTGCCCACTTTACGCTGCGATTGGTCAGGTGTGCAGAGGTGTGAGTGTAAGGAAGGATTTGAACTTTGATCTCAAGCTCTCAGTGATCTTGTTAATCATTTCCATCACTTTTCTCGTGTACAGCCGAGTACAACACCAAAATGTGTTTGAGGAGAGACTGTCCCAAAGTGCGCGCCATTATCCCCAACTGTACGATTCATCATGTCGAGACAACACAAACATGCAAGAGACAGAGTTCCTGACGAGAGATCAGGGAGGTGGGATGTAGCCACAATGAGGCTATGATGGCAGACTTCCAGTGTGGCCATTTGGAACACTTATACAGGAAACACTTAAAAACACTTTTGCCTTTCGACATGGTTGGACGACACGTTGTACAACCTAGTTTGTTTGAAGCAAACCGAACCCTTTAGGATTCGCCATGTATCAGTCAGGTTTGATGTGGTATAGTCGACCAGCGAGAGGACCTATCTCCGTGGTCCACATCACATGGAACCAATCTCTGTTGCCATTTTTGAGGACAAACAAAAAAGAACAAGCTATGTGGTACTGATGCACTTGCTGGACGCTGACCTTGTGGTCACGGTTTGAGTCTGGATGTTAATGGCGTGTTGTCCCCCCATATGTCCCCTCATTTCCTGACAGCTCTCTACTGACACTATCTAATAACCCTAGTGGTATATTTACCAAGAACACCAATCATCTAGCAACAAAGTGCAGTTTAGGACCACCCATGACGTAAGTGTCCAGGAACTACATGTCCCCTAAAATGTCTCAAGCCAACACAGAGTTCATGTGCATGTGTGTGTTTGTGTTGAGGTTCAGAGGTCAGCTGCTGTGACAGAGCTGGCAGATTAAGAGAGAAACTCTCCAGTAAATGCAGCAGTGCGACACTGTTACACACAACATCAATCATTTTTGTTGCCGCTGCCTTCTTCATTCACCTGCTGCTGATCTGTAGGGGAATGTAAAGCTGTTTTTGCCCAGTCTGTGTGTTTGTGTTTTGGCCCTGTTCCCTCTTTAAGCTGTCTGGCAAACAAACCAAATCCAGTACAGATACAGTACAATCCATTTGAACAACAAATACATAAATAAATACAATAAAATAAAATAAAAACTAAGAGCTTAGCATATAGACAGGCAGGAAGAGCTCTGTGTGGACAGGCAGAACAGAGGAGACATTGCTTTGGGCTTGTGTCTCAACTATCCCCTTTCTTCTTCTCTACTGTATGTCTTTATTTTCCTTAAACATCCCCCTACACACACACACACACACACACACACACACACAAACGTCTTTCATTTCTGCTGAAGGAGAGGAAGAGGAGACAGAGGAGAGAGGAGGAGGGGGTTGCGATTAGTTTCAGGGTTCCAGCCCACTTGATTGGCAGCTGGCAGCATATGGAGCTGTGAGGAAGGTTTGCCCACGCTCACTTCTGAGGAAACAAATATTTGCCTGAAGGGGAGAGAGAGAGTGAGAGAAAAAAAAATATTAATTAGTTTGCAGAAGCGCCGAGAGATAAAAGTCGGCAAGACGTATCCATCAAAAGGCTGCGGAGTTAGCTGCAAAATGGAAATTTTCCCCAAGTTGACAGATCCAGTAGGCTGCTGGCAGAGCTGAGGGGAACAACACATGCGCTCAGGGAAAGCACTGAGGTGCACAACACAAGAGCCCAACATGGAGTCTACATTAACATCTGTGCATACGTTAACATATTCTGAGTGGAATTAACATGTAGGCATGCATCTTCCACGCTTGAGAAACATTTCTCTAGCCCCTCCAATTATTTCGTAATTATCGTCTCCACATTGAAACAGAGATGTGTGGAGATAAAATCCACACATATGCAACACATCAGATGCACTCAATGTAAACATACAGGTGCCAGACAAGAAGTGTTAGTTACCCCATGATTCCAAACCAACAGCATAGAAGATTATGATTTTGTGAGAAGAAAATACGTTTTCTGTCCAAGACGCAAAGATTGATAAATCTAACGTCTGTGCGTCAAGTACAGAGTTAGAGTAAGGAAGGGTTAGCCGGGTTAGCATAACAGCTGGAAGCAGAGAGCTAGCCTGGCTCTTTTTGAAATTAAATTAAAAAAGAAAAAGAAATTACCCACAACTCTAAAGCTCAGTAATTAGTACATTATATCTTTGTTTGAACTATACACAAAAAGAAATGTAAAAACAACCATTTGTGTCGTTACGGGGAAGTTTAGTGCAGTAATTATCTCTTTGCTAGCAAGAGCCAGTCGCAGTGACAGTGCGCAGCTTTTGTGAGTCTTATTGTCACTGTGAGGTTGCTAGGTTTCGGTTTAGGTTGTGCCTGTACAACGAGCGAAACCAAAGACCGTACTGACCGACTGTACAGTATCTGGCAACCCGCACTATAGCCAGAGTTGCTGCACTGAAGAACTGGGCGGGAAACTGTTGCTCATCAAGAAATAGCTTCAACATGAAACCCTGCCTAAAACAGCAACTTGTTGTCTTTATATTTCTGTTTGGTGCCACTGAATTCACTAATCAGGACCAAAAAAAAAAAAAAAAACACATGAAAGAGACTCGTTTTGCTTTGATACATGGCGTTCAGACACTGACCATGGGATTATGCAGCACTGATAAGGTAATTAACAGACTATGATAGTGTAATTAAGCAACATCTGAGAAGAAAGGCTGTTGGAGTGCCGTGTTGGTGTGGACGCACATCAAAGCCCGTGGCACTGCTTTAAAGGCAGATTGGCTGCGCGGAACATTTGGTTTAGCACGGTTCCTCCGCTAAGGTATCGACAAGGGCTGAAAGAAAGCTTGTAATGCCACTGAGAATTAGCTGACAACACCGAATTACATTATTGTGATGGAAATAAAATGCTTTTTTTTTTTTTAGAGCAATTCAGTTGTATAAAATGGACGGAGATCATATCGAGGGAACACAGAGGCAGTAACTGATAGCTCCTTTGTTAGAGAGCCAAATGGTGTCTCTCTCTATCAGTGCACAGTCTCAACAGATTTCACTGAATAAATGGAACTTGCATGAATTCACTTAGGTATTTACCTTGCTTTGCTTTATTGAGAATGCATCTTTGTGGGGTTCGTCGTCAGGCCTTGCAAAGCGCACTCCCTCCATTTCCCTCTCCCCCTCTCCCTCTGTGTGCACTGAACCAGCACAAATTCGGTTTTATTGTATTTGTTTGTTTATTTACTCTTATCTCTTTTCCATTTCAGAGGCTTCCTATCAGAGACCTGCAAACCTCAGAAGCCGAGTGGCAGGGGAGCCGTGGGTTTACATTTGTGTGAGTATGTGTGCGAGTGTGTGTAAGTGCATGAGTCTGTGTGTGTGTTTCTGGGGATTGGTATAAAATTAAAATACAAATAGAAAGGAAACATTGGAATCATCACTTTTGTTATCGCCAACTATACGGTTTTTAGCTCCCACTGTTAACAAACTCCTCCAGGGTGATGAAACAGAAAGCGCTGAAATGTACTCACTTCATGACTCAGAGAATATCTTTTAGGTAATGTTATAAACACTTGGCAAGGCTGCAATGGGTGTAAAACTCATTTCAGGCATTAGATGAGAAAAAACATTATTGCATCCAACAATAAAGCGCTCCGCCTCTGATGAGTATGTTCACAGAGTTGTTTAACATGTTTAATTCTGAGCCAAGGCTGTAGAAATTCCCTGGGATAACGCCTGATGTTATAGATACAGATATAGGATAGGTATACTTAACTATATGTATAAAACTGACCATCCTTGAATGCCTAGGAATATCATCCATATTGGATGGCTAAGCATCAGCAGCTGCAGCAGCAGCAGTGTTTTAGCTGCCTAATGCTAACCACAGTCTGCTACAACCACAATCTTTCCCTAACCTTATACTATAGTTGCCATGCGCAGTAGAAAGTGAGAATTTTTAAAATGTTGGCATTGGACATAACAAACATTGTCATTGTATGTATTCTGAGGTCTTGCTAACTGTCCAGTATCGACGTTCTTGTCTGGTGATTGTGTTGCAGCGAGCTGATGACGTATTTCTTTTTGACATTAACATTAACAAAAATTGTTGTACCCTATGTCATTAATACTGACTGTTAGACACAGACGACCATTTACGACCACGTCAACTGAAGGAGTTGACATGCTTTCATTTTTCAACAAGACTAAAAGTCTACAGCCAGGCTAGCTCTGTGAGGCTGTACTTAGGACCAGCCATGCTTTGATCTGAATGCTAATGTCAGCATGCTAACATGCTCACAGTCACAAAGCTAACATGCTGATGTTTAGCAGGTATAATGTTTACCATACCTTAGTTTAGCATGCTAGCAGTTGCTAATTAGCACTAAACACAAAGTACAGCTGAGGCAGATGGGAATGTCATTAGTTTTGCAGGTATTTGGACATAATCCAAAGTATTGGACACATTTAAATAATTTTTAGAAATCATTTTCACGTGATGATGGCACTAGAGGAAAAGTCAGGGGATCACCAAAGTCAGACAGCTCCATTGTGTAGGAACCATGAATGTCTGTAGAAAATTTCATCGCAATCCATAAAGTAGTTGCTGAGATATTTCAGTCTGGATCAAAGTGGTGGAATGACTGACCAACCGACCGACGTTGCCATCCCTAAAGCCATGCCGCTAGCGTGGCTAAAAGAATTCTCCTCATGCTAGAATTTCCAGACCGTTTCCTAAAGGTTCAACAACAACAGAAAAATGCTTACAATCATTCGATCATGCCTGTGGTCCAGCAGCAAATGTATGCCCAGCCAAAACCAAATTGATGATGTTGTGATTACATGCTACACATCTTACATGTAGACCACCAGGCCAAAGGGACAATCTCATTTTTTGGCATTTTCTTAAGAACTGAGTGCACCAGAATGTCAGGTCTCTCAAAAGTGAACCACATGACAATAAGACGCATGAAACCATGTGACAGTCATACATCAGTGTTCTCAAAAAACTTTTCCCTTAGACATCACAATGTAAGTCCAGAATTAGCAAATGTTTTTATTCTGTTTTGGGTGGATGAATGATCAACTTAGTGTAGGTGGAGGGCCAAAGCAGAAAAAACAGGATACTTTTTCAAATGTATCCACATCAGTGTCCATGCCAAAGAAGAAGCTTTGTGAGTCACAGTGGGAGGAGTGGAGTGCAAAGATTCTTAAAGCAAGAAGTTAACTTTTAAACTGAAAAAAAGAAAATTCAGCTCCAAAGGAAATCACACGATATTGTTGATAGAAGCCAAATGTGGCTCTTCTTCTCTGTCTTAACCAGCCGTTTTTCTTCTGCACACAGATTTGATTTTATTTGGAGTGTACTCATATACTGGTGGTTTAAGACAGTGCAGTAAAGAAGCATAAAGTCCCATCAATCACTGCCTCATTACCAGCACCACCACCACCACCACCGACGTCCTCGCCAGTCAGCCCAAGTACTTAAGCGTGTGTGTGTGTGTGTGTGTGTGTGTGTGTGAGTGAGTCTCTGGTCCACTCAGGAGGAGAGAGCGAGCGATCTCGCCAGGATCTGAACTGCCTCTTTGATCTCCCAAAGCCAAACAGAGGGAGAGAGACGCTCGCCCCTCACAGAGAGGATTAAATATCCCTGAGTCGGGACATCACAACTCCCTCTCACCCCCCACCCACCCACCCCTCTTTCCTCCGCTCCCTTCCTCCTCCCGTCTACCCTGGTTATCACTGAGTCTCCAGAGGGGCTGAAGGGAAAGCAGAGCGAGCGAGGAAGAGGAGAAAAGAAAGTAAAGGAGAGACTGTGCGGTTTTAAAAGCTAAGAGGACATCTGGGTCCACGAGGACTTTGACTGTTTCACCCACACAGGTCAAAGTCTGGATAGGTCACAGCTCTGCTCCGGGGCTGTTTGTGTGTGTGTTTGTGTGTATTAGGTTGTCAGAAAGAAGAGGATTTGTTTAAGAGAGTGGAGTGGAAAGGGTGGAGGGGATGGAGGGATGTTGAAACAGCCAGATGAAAGAGTGCAGGGGGTCTGAGCTGTTGTGCTAACCCCCGTACACTCGGAGGTGCCCCGTGTGACTTCCGCCTCACACACATCTCTGAGAAATTCTTTTATTAAAGGCTTTCCGTTCTGGAAAACTAGATAAGATGGTCCAGACAAAAAGCATACATGTGATTTATACTGTATTTCAACAGCAGCAACATATGTCTTCTATTATGCTGTAACAGCTAATGTACATTTCTAAGCAAGACCATCATCATTCTGAGTATTTTTATGTTGCCCGTTTTCTCTTTCTTTTTAATTTGTCTACAGATCTGTGTGCGAAGGTGTCAGAGTTAATGTGGGTGATATTTTGGCAAGATATCACATGGACAGGGAGTCACTGGTGATAGATACACTAATCCTCTGTCAAGCTGGTAAATGAAAATATTGCAAACATGCTAACAGTGGTGGTGATTCTGGCCCTTTTAAAAAACTTTCAGAGGGGCCAGTTATATTAACCCTGAAACTACAGGGCTACTACAGCCCTCTTTTTAGCACTGATGTGGTGTGGCATGGGAAGATTTGTGAGGAAGCCAAGTGAGACAGTCCTCTAAGAAAATAAGGCCCAAAGTGGGACATGTTGGTGTTATAAAATGACACTGCTGCTGTTATTTTAGAAGCAAGGATAAGAGGTGTACTTTACGAATCACTTTGCTGATTCGAATCGTTTCTTTCAGTTCAGTTCAAAGATTCCTAGACAATGACTATGTACTTAGTTCACTTTATTTTCTAAGCTAAGCAGTCGCATCACTGCTCAAATGTACGGGGCCCCAGGTTTTTATTAATTCGTGCACACAAGATACAATTAGTTCGCATGTTTTTTATTAATAGGGACTGCGACAGCGGAAGAGGTCAGTGTGTTTACCGGGGAAACTACAGCTCACAACCCGCTGTATCAGCCCCACCGCTGGCTGTTTGTTTTACAAAGCAACCGCAAGAAAAACATGTAAAACCAGAGATACACATAATACAGCCTCTATGCTTGGCTCAAACTCGTAGTTCTTCAGAATTAATGTTTCCCATTACTCAACACTGAACAAGGCTGGTCTGTTGTGCTGGCTCTCTGTAGGTAGGCTATATACACTTATCTCGTGCGCACAAATTAATAAAAACGTGGTAACAAATTCTTTTTTTTCTCTCTCTATGGCCACTCTTAAAGATGACTTTGTCACTTTGTGCATGTACTGAACATCTCTACCATACATAAACATACATTTACAAAAGAAAAAAATACGGTATGTAACCAGGTAAATATCAATGAATATATGCAGGAAATAAAACCCCTGTAAATAAAATCTCTCTGAGCAGTGCGCTTGCTGAGAGGTCAGGGGGCGCCAGGAAAAATACAGGAAGGACGACATAACGCGCTATTTTGCTGGGAAGGGCTGCTTGCCGACGGTGGGAACATTTATGAATATTCACATGTTGTTTAAAAATTATTTAGCACAATATAGCAATTTTTTGGTTCAAAGGTGTCTGATGTACTTATCCAAATCCACATTTCGTAATTGTCGGGTTTAGGATTGCCGATGCTTGTGGAATGATTTCAACTCCATTTGTGCCACTGGAGCTAGTTATCTGTGAGTTAGGTAGGAAACGATGATTCCTGATTTGCTGCTTTGTATTTTTATTTAATGTATTAACCAGGACACATTTTGTAAATCCTCTGTAAAAGGAAGTAGCTTCTAAGTTCGATAGGTTCCAGTCTGTTTTTGTATATTGGGAACGATTTCCTTCAATGGAAGCCCAGTATTATTTTTATTTCACCATAAGAAAATAACAGAAGAGACAATAAAATTTGAAGTTCTGTGTGTGATTTATCCCGGCTTTATATATATATCAGATCAGTAGTGGAGATACAACTAATCACTCAATATTTGTTTACAGATAATAATTAAATGTTCAGTTCAGTATCAACCGTGTATCAATACATGACTTACACACCTCTCTTATCTGTGTCATACAAAAACATCCTACATAAGCCCACCATATTCCTTATCTAGCTAATTATTGAAGCCAATTACTAATTGTACAGAGGAGCTTAAAAAATTAGAACAAGCAACCAGAAGCTCTTCTGCGCAGGCTACCATTACAACTCACACATGGCAGAGTAGGTGATATGACTATAAATGCAGAATTGGGGACATTCAAAGTTGTCGATGGCATGGTGTCTACTGTGTCTGTGCGTGTGGACAGTATAAGCAATCATTTAAGCAATACTGTATAACCCCCATAACATCAACAACTACACAGGAAGTGAAGACGCACAGCCATGGTGGACTATTTAGCAATCAGTAAAGCCACGAGCGAGCAAAGAGAGACAGAGATTAATTGAATTGAGAAAGGCACACAGAAAGAGAAGGTTTACTTCATGGAGGCGAAGTGGTCAACATCCATATTATATAATTTCTCACTGCACCTGCTGCAAGGGTAATGTACAGTTTTCACCAAAACTCAGAGACTTTCCTCACAAGAGAAGAGAAACGACAGCGTCAGTTGTTTTCAGCAAATCCACACTGGCGTACGTTCAAGTGACAAAGCCCTCTATCAGCTGTAGGAATTATAACGTCAGACTTTAACACAGGAGACTGCATTCATTTCCTGTTTCCTACCAACAAAGGTCCCCAAACCTTAACAAAGTCGTTTTTTTTAAACCCAAACCATAATCTTTTCCAAGTCATTTTGTGCCTCAACCCCACTAAAGATCATAAAACTGTTATACTTCTGAAACAGTTAACAGTAACAGTTTTGTAAGGTACTGACAAACGATGTCGCCCTGCAAATAAGGGCGTCAGATCAGATAATGGTTTTATGTGTCGCTCTAGAAGGAAGTGACAAAGTATCGTTGTTTAATTGGAAGGACTTGTTGACTTGTCTTGTATAAGTTGTCTTAAAAAGATAATGTTAGTTGTACATAACAATACATTAGCTATCTGCCCCTGTTGTTTTACTTGAATTATGTTTCTAACATCTTAAAATTTGATCATTGGCAAGCCAGAGCGAGACTTGCTTCACTTTTTTTCCCAGAGTCTGGACCCTTCACAGTTTCACAGTGGCATGATAGGTGCCCATTGATAGACTTGACATGATTGCCTCTTACCATAACAGTGAATTACAGTCTTTCACCCCACGAAGTGAGTGACATTTAGCACATGTTGTAATCCTCAGGAAACCTGTCTAATTTGAGGACTCAATGAAAGATGGAGAGGCTGTGACAGTGACAAGGTGATACAAATATCATAACTGTAAAGTGACAAAGAAATGGTTAAACGCTTTTTTAAAATTTTTATCAAAATGGCAATAATAGATTGAATTATGAGGGAGTCCTGGCTTCCCTTGACTCCTGAGAAAACACCACCACACTTTAGTGAGCCAAAAGGAAGTCTAAGACTGTTTTCAAAAGGGCACTGGCTGTTGTTGGACCCACGTCAGAATTTCCACTTTTAGACAAACTGTTGACAGAATTTGTCACAGTAATGTAATAGACTAGACACATTTTATTGCACAAGCCCGCACATTCTTCCAAAATCTTTGACTTTGGCTGTAGTGTGAGTGTGTACGCATTCAAACATACGTCTGTGTGTATGTGTGTGTGTTCCTGGACTATTACCTCCAGCTGAACAGAAGCGAAGGTCAGCGCTCTCTACGAGGGGTTAATACAATCACCATTACTGCTTCCTGCTGCTGTGCCGGGGCATCGGAGGCAAGGCGTGGAGGAGGAGTCGGGGTAGGGAGGAGGATGAGAGAGCCAGCGAGGGCAGACAGAGAAATGGGCAACTCTGACATGACAGTGACAAATTGCCTTGTATTTATTCAAATTGTGTAATGTGATCTTTTGGCTGTGTTGTAATGTGTGTTTTCAGCGTTTGACCCCGCTGATGAGTTAACACTAACGAGCTCGTAAAGAGGAAAAGGCAAGGTGAGCTGTAGACGATGAAGTTAGTGGACGCTCGACTGACAAGGACAATATTCAAATAGACTCACTTAAATGCTAATCTAAAGAGCAGATGTCTATCAAATCTCATGTTCACTTTATTTATTTATTTTTAAATAAACTTTTTAAATGCCGGTACTAATACTCACTGAGTTAACTAAGTTACTAAGACTTGAGTAAGATAACTTTGACCTTATAATTAGATCATGTATATTAGGTATTCATTTCTAAGATGTTTGTTAGAGGCTACAGCTCAAGAAAGGAGAAGCTTGCATCTTCAACAGCTGGCATTTGTTTAGATATGTGCTCTGTCAGTTAAACGCAACATTTGTGGCATATAGTCATTCCAGTCATTAGTAAAGTGCTAAAGAATTCCTTAGCGGTGAGCAGTAACGTGTTAAGATGGATTTATAGTTGATGCAAGGGGTTAACAGGAGTCACGTTATAGATACCTACGGTAGGGGAAAGTTAAGATTTTTAGTTCGGTTGGTATTCACCTGCTGATATCACCACCACAACACTAAACGGTGTATCATACATGATCGAGCCGTATCATGCTTTAATTATAATTAAATTATAAATCCGACTTTACTGTGATTACTTTATAATGTAGTGTAAGAGTTTACAAGGTGAAATTCAGTAATTTAATGTCCTTTGAATTAGTTTGCTGTCTTTCAGGACTTGGATGCAAACATCTTTGTACGTAGACTGATCCGGGACATGTTAGCTTGGCGCAGGGCCTAGAGGTGCTGGATGGTGGCTAGCTTTCACCAAAAGAGGAGAAATATGTCTTCTAGTCACTCAAAAGTTGTCTTTTTTACATTTTCTGTCTTCCTAGATTGATAGCTAGCCACTGGTAAGCTGGGAGCGCATCTATATTCCCAGGGTCCTATGTTTCAAAGTGTTTTATGTTCTCAGCAATGTTTTTTTCCTATAGGTCAAATGTTCAATGTATGTTTCTCTGGGTCAATGTGTTGAAATCACCCACCTACTGCTTATAGCCTACTGATGTTATACTCCTTGAAACCTACGCCTTCAAATTTGCTGGCAAGACACTTTTCTTGACTTTAGACATTGATATCTCCACAGTGGCTGAACAGATTTCTATCATTCAAATTGCATGTGAAAAGTCCATCTCCCTTCGTTCTTTTGAAATCTGAGCTGCGAAGAACTGCGGCCGGCTGCTTGTTAAACCACAGTTTAACTCAGCTTCTGCCACTTTTCTTTTGAAAACAGAACAATCCCACCCACTTAATGAAATGATTGGCCAGGTGTGCAGAGGTGTGTTGTTTTCTTGTTACATGTGTTAAATACATGACGATGCAACAAGTGGGTGTAGAGGCGTCGGAGCTGTTGGAAGGTGCCTTTGACAAAGCTGGGCTGAGTGACAAAAGCAGTGCAAGTAATTATGTGTAATTAGTAAAATAATGGAATTACTTATTCATCAAGTAATAAGTGATGAGTAATTGACATTTTTCAAGTAGCCCAACACTGTTGTTTTATAAACAGAAGAGGTGATCAATGGATTATTTTCTTGTTTCATTCCCTTGAATAAAATAATAATAATAAATGCAGAAGATTTCTTCTTTAACTGATCAGAAAGTGTCTCTATATAAAAAAGACTGAGAAGACAGACCACTTTGCCAAGACTCTGTGACATGACAAGCAGACAGACCCAATCTCGGTGGACAGACTAAACAAAGAAAGCTGAAAACAGCGGACGTAGCCTCCGCTGGTTCTCGTCACTCTGCCCTTTGGATTATTGATACAGACACCTGCAGGGATCCGGGAAGTCGACACACGCCGATGAACACAGCCAACACACACACACACATACACATACACTGACACACGGAGCCAGCACACTGCGGGATGAGTCATGGATAGCTGAGGTCAGTGCAAAGATCTGGAGACATTAGACAGGGGAAGAGAGGGGAAGCACCTGCTCAAACGGGCCTTAGGGAAAGAGGGGAAGATGAGGTAGCGGTGAGGAACGCATGGGTGTAGATTAGTAGAAGGATGGATGTGAGATTAAAAACGTTTAGGTGGTAAAAACCTTCATATTGCAAGTGTGATCTGAACAGCAAACACTGCTTCTGTGTCACACTATCACCTCCTCATAGACTGACTTACTCCAAACTATATGGCACATAATGGACTGCTAGATACTTTGTTATTGAATCAGTTTCTAATGAACAGTACATTCCCAGTTAAAACTGTTGTTCGTCAGTTTTCGTAGGATAATCCACTTTACTTGACGGGACACAAAAATGATAATATTAAGACTCACAGATCTCAGATATTCACAGATACATTGATCTGTGTATCTTTGAACTAGTCATTACACACTGGTTCATTAACATAGTATCTAGTAGTCTGTTCTCAAGTGACTTGTCATTTACTACATAGTCCTTGATTCAGAGGTAAGGGCTCTGCATGCTACAAAGTCCCTGTCAGCTTCTGCCACTTTTCTTTTGAAAACAGAACAATCCCACCCACTTAATGAAATGATTGGCCAGGTGTGCAGAGGTGGGAGGAATAGAACTTGAATCTCTCAAGATCTCTTCTTTAAATTTTTCACACCTTTCATGTGTAGGACTACAACCGAATGCAACACAATGAATGCCTTGGAGGAGAGACTGTCGGAAAGTGTGAGCTGTTATTTCTGTTTGTAGGATTATCGTGTTGACACTACAAAGACAGAAGATAGAGAATTCTTCCAGCCAAGAGGACGCTATGACGGCAAGCTTTTCGCCAAACTGTTGTGTGTGTCAGGTATAAACACATTTGCCTTAGACGACATGTTGTACAACCGAGTTAATTGGAAGCATACTGAGGCCTTTATTCAGGAGCTACTTGTTATCCTCTTAGCCGTAGTTCCTTACTTATTAGCCAGTAACTACTCCGGATTCTGTACATTATGTAAAGTGTTTTGTCCGTATCAGTTTAACAAAATGCTTCCTCCCTTTTCCTCAATGTCCTTCTCTTCCCTGTCCTCTCTTTTCCCCTCTCCTCTCTCTTCTTGGTGAAGCCTTATCAGTGCTCCAGGGACTAACTGACATTCACACAGACGCTAATGACACCACAGGATTCGAGGCGCTTCGCTCTCCGCTCTCCCCTCTCGCCTCTCTCTCCCTATCTGTTTCTCCCTTCCTCGTTCTTGCTACTTTTTCTCTTGTTCTCTCTTCCTGGGCAATTAGACAGAGGGAGAAGTCCCAGTTGGCTCGCGGTGGTAATCAAACATCTTTTTCTTGTCCATTTAACACTGGGATTAATTTCCTACAAGGTTAATTAAAGAGGCCCATCAGACAGAATTGATTATTGCAAAGGTTACTGTAGCAATGTTGCCCACTGTTTCCCTGCCTGCGTCTGTACACACACAAGCAGTATGTGTGTGCACACACGCATGCGCAGACAGAAGGCCCGAAATGGGAATAGGGTTATATTGTTGTTCATGAGGAATCTTAAATTGTGAGCTGATGTATAGTTTTTGTAAGCAAGGTGATGTTAGACACACTGAAGGCTCACTGACCATAAAGCATGTGAACTAATTCTTGTAGTTGTTTTTATCAGTACAGCCAAAATACACTGGTGAAATGGAGATGTATATTTTGAGCTGATGAAATGTGTGGTTGCTACCTTTTACATTTTGGATGCTGGACTCTGAAATTATGGTTTTGGTTCAGCACCACTAACAAAAGCTCAAGGAAGTCACTTCATGCTAGCGTTTGTCCTACACAAGCGCTTGTGTTTGCCTAAATATAGAGACCATGTTTCCCATAAACCATTTTGTTCCAAGTAAAACTGTCCTGCCTTCTCCCATTCTGCATTTGTTTCCCTTTTCACTTTAGTAACGAACATGCTGAAAGTTATTTCTCCCCTGTCATGTATTATACCATCTGCTGTTTTGAAAATATATTGTTTAAAGCCAAGAGGATGCCAGTGTTCTCAGCAATGGTTTAATTTCTTCATACTGTAATTTCTCGTGTACAATTACTTAACTACAAATGTCTCAAATTAATGCACTAATGATTTATTGATGTTAAACCCTTAAACCTCACTGACCTGCCTGTGGGTCAGACATTACAAATGCACTCTGTGCACCCAAACATTTTTGTTTAAATCCACAGAACTTTATTTTGAATTCTAGTGGATTGAAATGGTTTTAATTTTAGAGAAACACATATGAAATGATGAATGTGTCATATAGATTTGATGGAATGGCGCAGACATAAAAAACATAGAGTCCTGGGTTTAAATATTTTGCACTGTAAAATAGGGCTGTCACTTTTTCAAAAAGTTAAGTTTGACCAAATTATTATTAATTATAAATTATTATTTTTATTGTTATTATTGTTAAGTAATTCATTTGAATTAAAGGTAACAAAATCCCCATACCAGCACCTATAAAGCTCATTAATTTACACGTTAATCTTGTTTGTTTAATCTGTGTAAAAACCTAAGTATAAAAACACATTGCAGTTTTACAGGGAGTTTTGTGCCGGACTATTAGTTTTTTTTTTGTCTCTGTGAGGTTGCCAGACAACCAGCACCCGTCCAAAAAATAGTCTGGCACAAAGCCCTTCATAAAACCACAGCATTGGATTTGGATAGAGCCAAGCTAGCTGTTTCCACCTGTTTTCAGTCTTTGTGCTAAGCTAAGCGAAATGGCTGCGCTGGCTCTAGCTTCATATAGGCTGTACCGACATCTTCTTATCTAACTCAGGTGTCAAACTATTTCTTTAAGTCAATTTAATTTATGAAATTTACAAATTTGCCTCAGTTTGTACAAGATACAAAAAGGAAGAATTCCTCAATCAACAGAAAAGAGGGAGAAACCTCAGGAAGAGCAACAGAGAGGGTATCCATCAATGCAAAACAGCACCTTTAAGTTAATTATTTTTTAAACGTAGTCGATGAGTTTCCTCAACTTAATGTGTTGACTGTGTATTGTGTGCTTGCAGCCTCTGAATATTTGCATATGCCTCCTCATGTCATGGTGGACCTGTAAATCATGTCACCCATGGAGAAGGAGCTGTGACTGCTCATGTCCACCTCTCAGCAATCACACAGAACAAAGGTCACCATGACAGGTATAACTAGACAGAGAAAACATTCCTATTCAACCGGTTACCATAACAGCAGCGAGTAAGACTAGGGTCACAGTCCATAACACACACACACACACACACACACACACACACACACACACACACACACACAGTCTCAATTAGCAGCCATTCCTCTGAATGCCAGCCTGTTTCTGTTTATGCTGCACAGTGAGAAAGAGCCCTCAGGTGACACACACACACACACTTATACACACACACTTATACACACACACTCACACGTGTGCAGGTTCATTAGCATGCTAATTGGAGGTGAGGACAGTGTGGTGTGGAGGTGGTGCAGAGCAGCCCCAGTGTATTAATCACAGGCTCTGAGAGACCAGCTGACTCCCCAACCTGGTCTCTCAGCCCCCTCACCCAGCTTCCCCCCTCCCTCACCCCTGCACCTCCTTCCACCCAGTCTGCCCACCTCCTACTCTCCCACTGAAGCCGGCCTCTATGACTCCCTGCCCAGCTGGTAAAGGGAGCTTCGGTGCACAATGGACGCTGTGTTCACACAGGTTCATTGAGACTAAACACTGGTGTTTTTGGTCCAAACACAACACATACAAGGCATTTATTTATCCAGTCTAAATTTATCATTTATCCAGTTTAAACTGTATCTGTCTCTTTAGCTGCTAAATGCTCCACTATGTTCATCAGCTAGTCTCTCACTGTCTCTGTCTGCTTTTGGTGCTGGGCAGGTAATGTTTGTGTGTGTAGTGTTTATCAGAGCTTTTTCACTAAAACAGCTGTAAACCACACTGATGAGAACAGTGAGAGTGAACCAAAACAGTAAAGTTGTGGGCCGTAGAACCAAAACAGTGCGCTGAAAGACGCTAAAACACTGTAGAGCTGAGGAGAACTGCAGCGTTGGCGATAATTCTCTGTGGATTAATCACTACAAATGACACCTTTCACATTGCACATGGTCATTTGATCCGTTGTTAACATAAAAATATTGATCAGTGCAGCTTTAATAACCCTATAATGTTTGCCTGAGTAAATAAACCACATTTTTAACATGAATGCAGGTGTAGCTTTAGATGGTATGAGATGTAGTGTATCTTTGATTTTCATGACACTGTGACTGTGCCAGGTATCTAACAGATAATGAGCTGAAATGTGAATGTGTGAAAAGCTCCAGTGTTATGCAGGCAGAGGGATGCAGAGAGAGAAAAAGAGCCAATGAAGCAGCCAAAAGTAACCTGCTGTTACTGTAACAAGGGACCCTGATAACACAGTAATAACAGGCTAATCGTATTTGGGTTCAGAAACCACAACATGCTAATTCAATTAGCTTAATAAGCCCCTGTAGATAAAGGGCTTGTTTCGGCTGTCGTGATTGGCTCAAGGTCCCAGGGAGGTAGTCCTCTGGGGCAGTAGTCTAAGCATCCGCCACCACCAGTAGAGGGGGAACTTCCAGTATGCCAATGTACTGTCCACTGTGTGTGTGTGTGTGTGTGTGTGTGTGTGTGTCTAGGATAGTGAGAGGTGTGTTTGAGGAAATTCTGCATGTATGCTCCTTTTTCTGTTGCTTTTAAATACATAGCTTAGAGGAGCTTTCACTGATTATGTCTGTAGGATGTGTAACTGAGTTATTGCCATAGAAATGTTAAGTTGATTGGCAGGTAAAGCTTACTAGCACAGAGTTATACAGGCCTTACTGTCAATAGATCAGACCTGGGTTATATTTCATGCAAAAAGGAGTTGGAAAACAAGTTTTTTCCCCCCCAAATCTGACTCCAAGTACAGTTACCTAAATGTTCTTTGAGCTAAGACTGATACACGAGTGATAGGCTACACACATGTTTGACCCACAGATTCTCCAAAGAAGCAAATCCCCAGCTCATGTAAACTGTGCATCCTCTTAAAGTTTCAGCTATGAGGAAAAAGTTACCCGTCCCTTGGAACTTTCTATATTGTTTGTCTCCGCAAACACACGACACAATGCCGAACAAAACCAGTCTCGGTCTATTGTCCTGGTGCTGTGTCTCAGTTCACTCTGAGCGTCTGTCTCAGCGCTGGGCTCTTTGTGTGGAGATGCACAGAAAGGCATGGCCGTATTGTTTCAGCGGCTGAGGAGGAGAATGGAACTGTTACAGTGGGGAGAATTGGCAGCTGAGCCCAGCGAGGAGATTCTCCACACAGTATTAGGGAGAGGGATCACGACGCTCCACCACCGCGCTGGCCCCGCTCACCCCTCATACACACACACACACACACACCCCAAAACTAGACGCACAGCTTCGGCTCCCTCCCCTTCCCTGTGAAATCTGCATTCTCTCTTAACCCTTTGTTTCTCAGCAGACGAGCTAATCTGTTTACGGGTGTTTGTGAGGGCGCCTTTGTTTGCACCACGCACATATGCGTGTGCACACATACACACATACACATTAATCTGCAGGCCACGAGCCAGCTGACACCAGCAGAATATAACACCAATCCCCACAGACTCTCTCCTGCAAACACACACAGTCTTTCTTTCTTTTTCTTTCTTTCTTTTTCTTTCTTTCTTTCTTTCTTTCTTTCTTTCTTTGTCTTTCTTTCTTTCTTTCTTTCTCCCATGTTCCCAGATGTATATGCATATGTACGCCTGTGCATGCAACAACATGCATATTCTACCCAGCTATAGAAAGTGGGGGATGGTGCATCTGATCAGCAGTACGTAAAGCAGATAAGAGAGGAGGCAGTGTCAAATGAACAGAGGCAGTGTAGGCAGAGAGAGGACGGTGTCTGGAGGCAGAGAACTGCTGTAAACAACACAGCTCGTATTTACAGACGGATTTGTTCAGAAGCGGAGGGCACAGCTGGATCTGTACTGTACACATCAGCAAAAAAAACAACACATACACACTCCCTCTCTGACGGGGCCCGTTTCTCTCTTCACACCAGCTCGATCCCCCTCATCAAATGTCACAGCAATTTGAGAGATTAGACAGCGCGGATTAGACACCACAAGGCTGCCTCTTTTTGAAGTGTCGCATGCCTTTGTGCTCCATTCTTTCCACCTCTTTCATTTCATAAGACGATATTATATCAAGTGGTGGTAAGACTCTCGCATTCACAATAACAGAGTCTCAGTTGATTCACTGACTATAGGATACGAGTGAGTAATTATGTAAGAAGTAAACACTTCTTGCTGGCTGCTTATTCCACCTCGCACCGGCATACTTGTTTATTGGTTAGCCTTACTAGATTTCCCTGCCTCTCCTTGTGCTCTGATTAATGAGATACACACACACACACACACACACACGAAGGCACGTGCTCTCAACACCAGCTCCCCTCTCACCAACTTAGTGGCGCTATTAGTAATGATTGAACCCTATCCAGTGGATGTAATATATTAGCAGGGAGATTATTCTGACGTTAAAACATGTTCCCTGTGCTGACAGCATCATCAATCACCCTCACACTGCCTGTAGAAGACTCACACACTGGACGTAATTGCTTCAGCATGGGGTTGGGGAGAGGGGAGGGAAGGAGGGAGGGCGAGGAGAAGGAGAGTGTGTGAGATTTAGCGTGAGTGTTTGTATTTGCATGTTGGCCATACAGGCAAGTGCAGCACTGAGAATAAAGGACACAGCGCTGCCTAAACTGGCATTTGATGATCCAGATTAGTCGAAAATGATCTTTAATCTGACTCATTGCTCATGACAAATGACTCCAACGATTATTTCCGATAACTTCAGTTAATGGGACTAAATGTCTCTATTACGGGCTGCCTCTTGAGGATGAGTCCTATACAGGTGGATTTTCTTCGCATTTTCATCCAATCTTAAGTTTCCAACTGTGGTGGAAAAAAAATTCAGATCCTTTACTTAGCAACACCACAGTACAAAAATATGACATTTCATGTAAAAGTCATGCATACAAAATGTTGCTTAAAAGTAAAAGTACATAATTATTATCAACAAAATGTACTTAAAGCAGCATTTATACATTTTTGGCCTCTTGGGGGCAGTGCAACAAGGTCCAAAGACAACATTGTCATATAATATTATTATAACGTTGATGCGATTTTGGTCTCCGACAACTCCTGAGGAAAATCTGCAGTGATTTAGAAGCTAAATGCTCCACCGTGTTCACCAGCAAGTTTTTGTCTGTCTGCAGTTTAGCGCTGGGTAGGTAGTGCACATTAGGTTTTTCTGGCTGAAAACAGCTGCCTGCGGCTGCTGGAAACCACACTGATGAGAGCAGTGAGAGTGAAACTAAACAGTAAAGTTGTGGGCCAGAAAACCAAAACAACGAGCTGAAAGACGCTATAACGCTCCGTAGAAATGAGGTGGACTGCAGATGTCATAATTCGCTGTGGGTTCATCACTAAAAGTGACCCCTTTCACATTGCACATGGTCATTTTCCCCATTGTTAATATGAAAATATTGACTAGTACAGCTTTAAAGTCTTAAATAAAAAAGTAAAAGTTGGCCCGTGTCAGTGTTTGTATTACTACTGACATTAACATGTATGCAAAATTTAATGTTGTAGCTGGTGGATGTGTAGGTACTTTGAACTATTTTACACACTGTTGGATATTTTAATCTATAACATAGTATTCTATTTTTTAAAATTGTTGGTTATATGTTTTATAAAAAGAAATTTTAAAAATAAACACTTTTCCAAGCAGCTAGTAACTATAGCCATTAAATGAATGTGGTGGAGTAGAGGGTACAATGTTTGCCTCTAAAACGATGTTAAGAAGTATCAGAAAAAAGAAAGTACTCAGATAAAGGCAGTGTAGTTATCGATTATTTATTATATAACTGCAGTTATAGGAAATAACTGTTTCTATAGCAGCTGCCTCTTGTAGATGACTTTCATACAGGTGGACAGAACTTATTTTCCTTTCTCTGATCTCATCTCTGTTTCCAACATGTTTCCAACCCTGCTGTTTAGCTTTGCTCTCACCTGCCTGTGACATTACTTTTTCATCACTAACCCACAGTATTTGCATGCTGCTCACAGGAAGGTGTAGATGTAAAAAAAAAACACCATGGCCTGCGAAGCCCACCTTTGTATTTCTGTTATCTGATATAATCCATGCTATTCAATGCTGCTTCTTCTCCTCCTATAGCTGCAACCATATCTCTCTCTGTCTCTCTCGCTCTCTCTGTAATGTGATCCAGTGATTAGTATTCTGCTCAGGCGTTAGGATGGAAAGCAGAGTGGCTGCCGAGAGGTGTCCTGAATCACATCACTCATATTCCACTGTGTGTGTGTGTGTGTGTGTGTGTGTGTGTGTGTGTATGTGTGTGTTTCAAAGAGTGAGTCAGAGAGAGTGAGAGAGAGTGAACCAAATCAATCTTATATCACGGACCGGCCACTAAGTGTTGCGTGTGCAAGCGTCACTCTGCATTGTTTAAACACACATTTACCATCTAACTGAGCTGCTGAACTGCCATTTGTCAGTTTCCCCCTACATGGTGTGTGTGTGTGTGCGTGTGTTGCGTTTGTGTGCGTGTGTTCGCACACATGCCAAGGTCAACCGCACCTCATCTCTTTCCTGGCTGGTCTTTTTCACATGCTGAACGTAACGCAGTTATTCCACAGATGAAATCCATCCTTTGTCATTTGTCTAGCTCACAAAATACGGAGATTTATATTTGTGGATATATATGTTTCTCTTATCTGATATAAGCCATAATAGTCACATTTCTATATGTGTATTACGCACTAATTGGTCCTCTAGACAGGCTGAATTACTGTAACTAAACATAAATAATCTGGTATGGTATTCAGTGGAGTTACAGCTTAATTGTATTGTTTTATCATCAGTGTTAATATGCTATAAAATACAGAAATTACAAATAAAATGTTTTATAGCCAACAGTGTGAAATACAAATGAGCTGTATTTTGGCAAACCTCCTGACAGGCCAACAAGGGCATAAATTAAACCTTCAGTCCGACTTTTCTGCCTGGGCACGTAGTTATTTTATGAGGGAAAACTCTTCTAGGCCACACCACATAAACTGTTCCAAGGCCGCACCCGGTTGTATGTATGCGTTCGATTCAGTTCATGGCCACACTGTGCACTACTCCTGAGAAACCACATATTTGTTAAAAAATTGAGTTAAGACCACAATCTAACTTTATGGCATCTGTTTTACCTTACAAAAAATGATTGTGCCATAGAAATGTATAATTTCCATGAAAACAGCATGTAAAATTAGCAGCAACTACACAACTGAGCTAAAAACCAACCCAAACATTGTAACTGGACTGGATTTGTTCTTTAATCTTTAAACTCTGAAAGCCGTCGTCATACTGTCACACAGAAAGACAACAAAACAGACAGCCAAAGCAGGAGAGATATGTTCATGTAAGCTAGCTGGTGAGATAGCCACAGCTAGCATTAGCAAAGGCTAAAACTAAATTTACTTATTGATTTGTCTCTGGAAATGAAAAACATCCATTTTCGTGAACCTACATCGTTTTAGTTTGTTACTCCACATTACTAAATGGGGCAGTAGCTAAATCCAATCACGATGCAGAATAAAAAACCTAGCTAAACTCATGCTAAAGGTATCTAGCTTAGCAGAGTAGCAGTAGCCTAACTGCCATGTCAACTTTGATTGTAGTGGAATTCATGCAATATGGGTGGTTAAGATACATTTAACTCAAATATTTAAATCTATTAAATTATAAATTGACTTTAATATAAATGTTAATAGTACAAGGACGGGCTGACACCTTGAAAACAGAGAAACATTTACTTCCTATGAACTTTGAACTCTAATCAAAGTAAAGTTACAAACTAGTATTTGGTATTTTTTTTAGGTATTATGTCGGTACTATGGCATGATTTTGGGGGGCAAAATACATCAAATGAAGGCCTACAACCTTTCTATCTGTCACGCAGTTTGCCGCTTGTCTTTAAACTTTAAACCTTTTTTTTTCTCACAATACTGCTTCTGTAGAGTAGAATAATTAATCTAACATTAAACTTAATTAACCGCAAAACTCGTTAGCTGGAGGAAAGAAAATTCAGTTCATTTTATTGCATTATTTTGCCTCCAAAATCCATTCCACAGCTAGAAGATGTGTTCCAACTCTCAGACTACAATACGAGTGAGCTATCATCTACAACCATTATGACCCTTTGGAAAGATTAGTTAGCATTATTGATGCTTTGTTTTAGTAACACAACACGTCTCCCCCCTTCTTTAAATCACAAATGTCTGTTATCTGATTGCTGTTTTCTTACAGCAAATGGACTGTATCAGATTCCAGTTTAACATTTCCTGACAGCCTCTAGCGTAATGACACTGTGCTGCCAAATTCTGCCTTGTGTGAACAAAAAGAAGAAGAAATTTCATGACAGCATGAATTTTCCAGAAACGCCACCACACTGTGAAGATATTACCATAACAAATATCACAAATGGTAACTTGTGTACAAGGCATGCTTTGCTGAAAGGTAAAGAGACTAAGAGAGATGCTGTGTACAGGTACACAGAGGAATAAAAAAGAAAGTGTGTCTGTGTGTGTGTGTGTGTGAGAGAGAGAGTGTGTGATTGGGGTGTGTGGCCAGGGGGCGAGGGAGGAAGACGGAGTGTGTGTGTGTGCATGCATTAAAATAGGGGATTTTCTTGTCAGAGTAGCAGGGTTGGGGATTAGTTTAGGATCTGACTGAGACAGAGGAGAGGAGGGCTAGCCACATAAAGAGATGACTGGGCAAATATGGGCACATACATCAATATCAGTGCCGAGCACATTATAGCGACGCGCAGCAGGGCGAAACACATACTGTAGACAGCCGAGGAGATTTTCTTTGTTTATGCATGACTGGAGAGAAGGAAATTAATATCAGTGAATTGAATCCGCTCCTATGGAAGATCTTTATGCCTCCCCCAAACCTCAGGCTCACACGCCAAAAAAGATGCAAGTGACACACACACACACACACACACACACACACACACACACGCACACACACACACACACGCACACACACACAAATGCGCACACACCCTGCTGAAAGACGGGCACTAAAATAACCTCTGTTCCAGCTGGTGGACTGCTGAGGCTCCTGCTGGGCTGTTTTAATGGGGAAAATTAGCCAAGCAGAAAGGTGGATCCTGTTTGTTATGCTCCACTGTCCCCCCTTCCACACAGTCCGCCAAGGAGGCATCCTCTGTTGTACTCTCTCTCTGTCTCTCTGAGCTCTCCTGACATTGTGTATCTCCACCAGCTGCTGCTGCCTTCATACATCTCCTCTGCTGCCTCCATACTCTGCCAGGCACAGATACGTACAGGATGTATATCACACACACACACACACACACACACACACACACACACACACACACACACACACCAGCAGCAGCAGAGTAATCTCAAATATGCTGTGTCTAAAGTCCAAATCAAGGAACTTGCCAAAGGATTCATTTTTTTTAATATTCCACCAGTGTTACCATCCACATCTCATTTACTTCAACCCGCTCCTGCCAGTGTGCTCACCGGCAACTATACAGTACCCCACCCACATGCGAATGCCAAGACAAAAGTGAGAAAAGGAAAAGGAGGGTGCAAACAAATGAGAGGTTTGCATGATCCAGGAGTCAGAATGAGAGAAACGAGAGTGAGAGGTGAGAGAGTGAAGGATGAGAGGAGGATATGCAGAGGGGTGAAAAGCTCCTTTGTTCTGGATGCCCTTGAGACAGCTGACATCGCCACAATAAGACCTTCTTTCAGAGGCAAAGAGAGGGAGTCAGAGCAAGAGAGACAGAAGAGAAAGGGGAGCGGGATTTAGTACTTTTGGCATACTGAACTGGAAGTAGTAGTAGAGCTAGTAGTAGAAGTAGTAGTGTCATTCTTATGTGTCAGTGTGTGTGTTTGGATTATTTGTTAAAGGATTGGCTGGTTTCATGTATCATTCCTATCTGGTATAATGATAACATTGTACTCATTACGCTGGCATGCGAGTGTCCTGTATTTAAAGAAAAATTCCAGTTTACAATAGCTTTCGTCTTATTTCTGTAGTTTTAACCATCATTTCTATCAGTGATAATAACATTGTACTCACCAAGCAATGACTTTGACTTTCACCAAAGTCATTGCTGAGAGCTGGGATTGTTATGATGTCACTAAAAAGAAGTGTGAAGGGGCAAAAATCAGATTTTAAACAACACCTCCAGAGCTCTTATACGTAACGTTGCTGGCTTCATCGCTATCTGTTAAGGTAATTTAGACAGAGTGTCCATTATGTGTAAATGTCCATTATGGCTTTATATCTATTCAGGTATAACAGGACCATTATGGGAAGAGCCACACATTTTAAAACATATTTTTGCCATAGAAGCTTCAATTAATGACCTTCATTAGCGCAAAGGACACATACCCCCACTTCTTACAGAGAACCCACTAAAAAATGTTGTAATAAATAATTAAATAGCAAAATCTGCTGCCTATTTTATTAAGTCAGAAGGCGAGGCGGATTTTAGAGGCGGCACAATTGCATACAAAGTCAGTGGAAAGATGTGATTAGACACGAATACACACAAAAATGTTACAAATGTATACAGTCTTAGACTTGAGTATATATATATTTACACACACACACATATAGATATATGTATATATACGTACATTCAGTGTTTTGTGGTTTGTTAAACTGATTTTATTTTTTCTATGTATAGGAGATGGTAACTAAGTGATTTATTATAGTGCTCTTAAGAAGGTGCAACAAGACGTGGATTGTTAGGTTACTAAGGCCAGCGTCGTAAGATTGCCATCATGACTTTTAAGTGACTCGGGTGCTTCTTCACACATGGACCAACATGTGAAATTGCCATCACATTTACGTGATGAGGTGTATGTCATACTCATAAGCCAACTTATTAGGATGGAAATCAAAGGCAAAGGGTAAAATTCTTACTCAAACGGTCAGTTCTAAACATCCATCACAGTTTACAGACCAACTTCCTGGTTCAACTTTGACCTACCACACCCAGCTGTTTTCTTTTCAATGAGGGATTATTACCATCATTTGGGTGCACTACCTTTAAAGAAGTAGTTTAGATAATCTGGCTAAACTAAACTGTGTTTCATGCCCCGTCTGACTTCATTGCAGAGATGTCGCCGGCTTCTCTAATCTCTGCTGTTACTTAAAAATGATGGCCAAAACTATAAAAGTATCCCAGCTGTAATAAATCAGAGTTTTCCTTTAAACAAAGGTCGTGCAAATACGTCTGAGTATTTTCTCTACACTTAACCCCACTAGCAGAAATACAGAGGGAGTTTAGGAAGATTAAATTTATATTTTCTTTCCTGCAGAACAAAAAAAAACTTTTTATGTGAGAAGCACCATCATAACTGAGATGCTTCTAGTTTTTACTGCAATTCAGTCCAACTACTTACCCGCTGCTTACACCCACACGCACACACACACACACACACACACACACACAAGATCTCGCACACAAACACACTTTAGAAATCTGAGAGTGTGTTAGACCTCTCTTCCTCCTCACCCAGAGTTCCTGGCCCCAGGGGGTGGAGGGTCTCTTCACCCGTCTCACACATCCAACCCAAACACACAGCAACCCACACACACACACACACGCATGCATGAACACACACACACACACACACTGGCAGCAGACCACATCAGAGGGGGTCCATTCCTCCCCAAGTCCACAGGTCTCTGGATAAACATATTATTCTGGATTAAATGTTTCCCATATTTGTTATTCTTCCCTTCGAGACTCCAGGTGGAATTGGTATGAAACCAAAAATCATATGTACATTCCTTTGAATGAAAGAGCGGGCCGAGGGGAACGCTCCGAAAGGGGAACGAGAATTCCCTTTCGGAGCGAGAACTTGTAACAACATTTGTGCAGATTCTTCGATTGCCCCAGATTCTTCGTTACACATCTAACAAAGGCTGCGCTGTGTTGTCGAGAAGTGGTCTTTTCCCCCTGCAAGTCTCGCCGCACCGCTACCCAGAATTCTCAAGAAACCAGGAAGTGTGTGTGTGTGTGTGTGCCCAGTGGAGGTCCACTGCTGGCTCTGAACCAGATCCAATTGGTTCAAGAGGCACTGATCCTCACAGGGATGCTGCAGTGTGAGAGTGTGTTTTACTCTCCTGCGGTATCAGTTTGAATAGACAGATAGGAGGTGACGGCTGAGCAGCAGCAGCTTCAGCCACTGTGAGGCCTAAACTGAAGACTTCAGAGGCAGAAGGTGATGATGGTGGTCCTGCTCAATTACGCAATTATATCCAAATTACTGCCAGAGCCGCTTGCCCTATCAGAGCCCGGGTTATAGCCTTGAGCGAGCCAATCGGCGAGGTGTTGACGTGTGGTGGGAGATCACAGACTGCCCACCTACAGCCCCAGTGGCCATGGTAATATTACCTGAGCCATAATGGATGAATGGATGGAGCCACATGTTGCAGGAGAACAGATTATAATCTCTTCTATCAACCACCAATTAAAAAAGTACCTCCATTTTTCAGGACCTAGGAGAGAACTTTCATTTAAGCTTGGTGATACATTCTGCGCTCAAATATTTGCAGTCAACACATGCTGTCACAAATATGTCAGAAAATCATGCACGAGCTGATGCTCTTGAATGATCTCCACATCAAACGTTTGCTCCCTGCATACTAATGCAACCGTGAGCAACAGCAGAGGCACACAATAGGCAGAAACCTGCAGCAGCGCGTTGGTTTCTTCCTATCGTGTTTATTTTTGTAAACTGCACAGCCCCAACTTTGCGCAGCGGTGGGACGTGTGTTGTGGACAGAGGGTTCTCACTGCAGTGTGTTTGATGTCTCTCTCTCTCTCTCTCTCTCTCTCTGGACCCTGGAGACATTCCTCATGCATAATCGCTGTGTGTCTTTCTGATCTGCCTCTATCTGCTGCTGGTGGAGGTTAATGCACAGAGCTGCACACACAGAAACACACACACACATAAATTAGAGGCAAGCAAAACACAACAATCTTACGCTCCACAAATAGCAAAGAATAAAGCAAACAAAGGCAGAAAGGAGTTTTGTAATGTTTATTGATGTGATATAAGAACCAGCTCTCCAGGCTCCTCTCATCTTCTCACATATGTCATTTAGCACTGTGCTGCGCTAAACAACTCAATTGAATATGGTATTTTAAACACAGTTACACTGCGCACAGCTTAATAAAACCATCTACTCCTGTAATTCATCATCCTTTACTATACATTAAGCCGGGAAATCAGGGGGAGTGATGTGATTGGAGGGAGGGAAGCTCCTGTACAGCTCAGTATTCTGGTGAGGACTCTCTAACTGTAGAGCAGAGGGGGCAAAGGGGTCACGAGGTGTGTGTGTGTGTGTGTGTGTATGTGTGTGTGTGCGTGTGTGTGTGTGTGTGTGTGTGACGGCAGCATCACCAGTCCTCCAGGGCTCAGCGGGCTAATTAATAATGAATCCCAGAGAGTCTGTGTTTGAAATGCAGATGTGCAACTGCCGGCTCCGCCTGCTCCTTCAGAGGGACCTGTTTATGTGTGTGTGTGTGTATATGAGTGTGTGTGTGTGTGTGTGTGTGTGTGTGCGTGTGTGTGTGTGTGTGTGTGTGTGTGTTGTGGGCCACAGGGGGGAAGTATGTTGGTTGGTTATTTAGCTGTGGCAGAGAGCTTGCTGATATTCCACATGAAATTCACCCGGGTTGTTCGTTAAACATTGACAGAAAAGTGAGAATTTGTAGCAAAGAAGTTTTCGCAACAAGTCTGTCCTCTTTCCTGCTCCCAAGTCCTTTCTCTTCCTAGTTGGTGCCAGCAGAGGCCTCAACCCCCGAGCTCTTCTCTGCTCTCAGCACAGAAGAGGAGAAGAAGAAGGAGGACGTGGAAGAGGAGCTGGAGAGGGGCTGAAGAGCATATATTACATTTCTATAGACTCTCTGCTCTCTGTTTATAGGACGCTGTGTGTTCGTATATGTGTGTGTGTGTGTGTTTGAGCAGTTTGAAGTTTAACAGATGGTAATGTTATGTAGATTTCTACCAACCGTGGCTCCTCCGCTGACCCAGGGACAATATACTAGCCTCTTCAGCAAACAGCACCTGTAACACACACACACACACACACACACACACACACACACACAAGCGGTGAATAATCTCTCTGACAAACATTCGCTTTGTTTGAGGGGAGGCAAAAGGGACAAACAGTTTCAATTTTGCTCAGGTGTTTCAAATTCTTGCAGATAATAAAAAATAATATTGCAGCGACTGCTTTTATGTGAGTGACTGTTTGTAAAAGGGGGGAAACATTTTCAGGAGCTGGAAGACTCTCTGACCTCAGGCCTGCATGTTGTTTTGACTGAATTCATTTTCTAATTAACTAGGAAACCAAAAATAATTTTACGCTGGGATTTGCATCACAGTTTCACATTGCACTTGGTTTCTTTCAGCTGTTCCAGGAAATTAAATGACTTGAATTTTAAAAGGAACTTCGACATTCAAAACAACTTTATCTGATAAAATAATAAAATAAAATAAAAAATCCAGGGTGTTTAAAGTTTATCTGCACTGTCAGAATATTGTCATGACAGTCAGTAAACTGGCAATATATCATCTTTATATTCATTCCCCCCGGATCTATCATATCTGTCTGATCTGCTGTACAAACGTGAAGTTTGCTAGAGTTACCACTCTATTTTATGTTTTATTTTTTACACTAATATGATCCTTAAACAAAAGCTGATATATTTCATTATCAGAGTGCGGTGTTGTATTTAAAACGACATGATGTTAATGCCATTTCAAGAGCACTGCAGGTGCCATAAAGTGTACAGTTGGGTTTATATATTCCTATTTTTCGATGTATTCCTAATTCAAAGATAAACCTTCTTTTTCCAACAAGTTCGGGTGTGTTTTCATCCTTTTTAATCATTAAATAAAAAAACATGACACATATCTAATCATCGGAATGAGGGAAAGCTTCGTTAATCTGTTATCTCGTATTCATTGCTGATAATAAGAGGGGGGGGGGGGGGCATACTTCAAAATAAGATTGTTTGAAAAGTAGAATTATGTCACGACAGTGCGGTTTGAACAGCCTGACAATCTCCTGAATTTGTCCTGAATTAATCGCCCATTTTGTATGCTGTGATTATTGAATGTAAATTTTCATGTCCTAAATGTCACGAATGAAGTTTTTCTCGCTACATTTCGTGCAATTTCAACCCAAACCCGTGCTCTGAAATGAGTTTGTCAGGGGGAAAAACAGATATTCATTTTCTCCACGTATAAGGTTTTCTAAAAAAAATCCGAGGACTTCACTGTAGACTTGTTGAAAAGCAAAAACCCTTCAATTATGAAAACACTTTCACATAGAACCACACACACACACACACACACGCGCGCGCGCACCCGTAACCCCTTGAACCAGGGTCTCGCACTGCACAACCAAACAAACGCACCGGGCCTCATGCATTATGAATGTACATTTACACTTGTGTGCTCTCGTGGGATGTTTTTTAGCTTCATATACATTCACTCATTGGTGTGTCCAGTGTATTTCCTCCTCCTCACCCCTCCTGGACACACACACACACACACACACAGAGGCAGAGGTGAGGTTTACATGACTGACAGATGGACATGTAGGACAGCCTCTGCACTTTTCTATCGCAAACAGAGCTCAAACAGACGTTTTTTGTTTCAAGTTGATGATGAAAACAAACGGCTTGTCACCGACATGATGTGAGATTAGTTTCGGATTTGCTTTTGAAGGGTCGTCTTGTTTAAACACGGTGTCACTGTCCTTTATTAGCGACGTCACGGGTTAATGGGAATATCGATTTTACTGTCTGGGAGCCTGTGAAGTGTGTCGCGGGTGTCCGGGATTTTTTTTGGTTTTACTTAAACTCAGAGTGACTCAAAGTGACAGAAGGCTTTGGATTAAAACATTTCAACTCTTTAGCAAAAATCAAACCAACACTTACAAGACGAGTGAATTTGCAATCAGGACTTAACATTGTTAATTAGAAAATAAAGGTGTATTTTCTTCTTTTTGATCTAGTTCAAAACAGACCCGGAATGAGTGCGTTTCCACACGAATAATTAGGGCAAAGACCGATTAATATTTCAGTTCAGTCTTTTAACTTGAGGCCATATCTGGCACGCAGGAGCAGAGATTTAGGCTTCATGGGGAAAGTTTTCAAAGGTCATGACACCGAGTGACAGGTCCCGCCCTGAGGCCCAAGGCTGTCTCAATAGCAGACTAAAGCGGATTTATCTAGAGGCTGCAGCCCGCTGCACTAAACTGGAGAGGAGAGCATTTAGGCAAAGGATACAAAGTCTAATAGAATAGAAAGCAAAAATTAAAATGTTCTCAATAAAATCCAAAACAGTCACCCTATTACTCTGAGCTGCACATGTAGACTTTCACATGAAAACGAACTCCATTAAATTTTTTATCATTTTTAAGAAAGCAATAACATAGGCCTTCAAAAACAACGTCATAACTGTATCACCATACAGTTATTATTAAAGGGAGATATAACATAGTATTAAACATGACAAACATTGAGAAAGACAGACGCACCAAACCTCCATAGGAAAATTATATATTTTTGTGGCCTTAGTCTGTTCTTTAACCAATGGAAACATGGTGATCTGGCAACATGAGTTAGCCCATCTAAATTTAAAACTCCCCAAATGTAATGAGCACAAATATTCCTGTTTTGAAAATGCCCATGACAGTATGTTACAAACCTGCAGCCAGGAAGTAATTAAATTGAAATCAGCCTTTTCTTTTTTTTTTTTTTTTAAAGAAATCGGAATAACAGTTAATCTAACATTGTGATGACTTTTTTGACTAAATCTTTATCATGTAAATATAAGCGTTAAGCTACAGGCCCATAGAAAGGCACGGTCTGATGTTTCAGGAGGGAAAGGCATCAGTCATTTTGTTTTTCTTAAAAATAGATTTTTTTTTCTATCGTTTGCTTCGTGAAGATCACCTACTGGAGGTTTATAGATAGCAAATCATTTTATTTACTCCACTGCCATACAGCAAATACTCTGAGTCAGAAGATAATCACCAACATATTTAGTCAAAGTCGCCAAATAAACACCAACAAGCAGCTAAACAAACATGACAAACAAGCATAAACTGCCATTTTGTTAAGGCGAAATTAAAGAAATTATGACTCATTAGTTTGTGTTATTTAGCAGTAATGTGCACCTCGGTAGGGAGAGCCTGCAGTGCTGCATGGTGTAAGTGTAGCAGGGCTGGCTCGGGTTATCTGTGAATGGGCTCTTTATTGGAGGCGCGGAGCGGGGATTTGCCTTTTATTCGCCTCGCTATGGAAACGCGCTCGGCGGCAGAAAAATGTTGATGTGAATAAAAGGAATCAGCACAAGGAGCGTTTCTAGAGAAGCATCTGTTACACTTAGAAACTTAGACTATCGAGAGCAATACAACCCCCTCTCCAAGTCCCTCTCCTGTCTGCTTTATGCTCCCCAAAAATGCACTTTATTTTTGTAACGAGACAAAAAATATTTAAGCTGTTTTTTTTTGTTTTTTTTTTAGCGATTCTGAGCGTGGAACCAGTTAAGCCAATTTTAAAGCATCAAATTCTCTTAATATCGGCTATACAGGCTCAGACTGAATCAATACCTTCTTCTTTAAATGGAGAATTTATCCTCCAAAAGCGATTCGCTTTGGCAAGTAAATGCAGGAACTGTGTTGAAATACCACTATTGCCATTGTGCTGGAAAATTACTACTTTTTTTGCATACGATTCTGCATAATTTCGACTCAAATAAAGCAATCCAGTTCAGCATACTAGGCCACTAGAACAACCCTGCCAATCACATCAAATATTCAGTCACTTTTAATGAAGTTTCAAAGAGTAAACTACATGAAGAATTTACACGCAGCGCCACACTGGGATTAGAATAAGAACACAACAACAAATACATCTGTTGAGTTATTCCCCACCCATCTACAGGCATACAGGCTACAACAACACGAGGCTACAGACTGTCCTGTCATCACCCTTCCCTCACTGCCGCTGTCTGTCATTCCCCCGGTTACCGAGGCCCTGTCCACCCTCCAGCGGCCCTGTCCACACATCCAGCCCGCGGTCAGCTCACCTGCTCCGGCCTCCTCTCTGTCGCTGTGTCTCCACAAGCAGCTCCTCGGCTCAGCGCTCTTTAATGACTTTCTGGTGGCTGCAGCCTTCTTTTATTTCTCCTAAATGTATGAAAATGTATGCAAATTTAAATCAAGCTTAACCTGGGAGCTCGAGCAATATATTTAATGGAATTTCAAACCAATAAGGAGACAGGGACGCAGTCTTCTAATGGCAAATATAATTACGCAGCTAAGTTATCTCTCAGATATGCAGATAGAGATTTTTCATCTCTGAGAGGACCTGATGAGATTCTTAAAGACTGGAAGTGTGAGTGTGTAGTGCGTGAAGACATTTACTTCTAAAAATGATGAAGTTTTAGGTTGTAAACATGTCCGATGAGTACATGATTCCCTGTGTAGGAGCAAAATGTGTGAGTTGGGCTGTCAGAGAAATGTTTAATTTTTAATATCTTATGGAAATGTTATTTTAAAGATTAAATTGGAATTATAGGCCCATGACATCCGTTATTTTTGTCGGACCAAAATGGGCATGAATAATGAATGTGCTGTGCGTAAAACTCTGTTGCGTAAAACACTATCTTGAAAAGCTCATTCTATAAACACCTGAGGAAGTATTCTCTAAAAGTTAATGATTAGCTGTGAGAACTGCTCCTGGTTTGATTGTATCCTTCTAAATTAAGTGTTGGCACGTCTAACAAATGCCATTGCGCTTTAATCTCCTCCTTCGCACGCGCTCAAGGGTGACAGGAGCTGCAATAAACTCGTGCGTAAATCAGTTGGAAACTTTAATTAATAAACAGGAACTGCGCTGCACGCGCACATCGTTCCACAGCCAGACCCACTGGACCAGCATTCCGACTCACTTCCGGTTCGACTGCCTGTAACCCTTTCCTATCCGCAGCTCTGCTTCCAGAGGCGGAGGGTTCGGGTATCTGCGCCGTCATTGGTCGGCGCGCGTCGTCACTGCGTCTTCGTCGGTCTGTGAGTGGTGGTGGAGGCTGTCAGTCAGTGCCAGGCTGCTGCCGAGACTCCAGAGAGAGGGAGATGTCAGAGGCTGAGCTGCTCCCTCGCTTCAGTAGCACTAGTGGGGTTCAGCAGCCAGCATGGCCACAGCTGCCTCCAGCCCCTACACCCTGCTCAGCTCCAGTCCCATGATCCACCCGGACAGCCAGGCCATGCAGCCTGCTAGCCCCTACAGAGGACACCAGAAGCTCCTCCAGAGTGACTACCTGCAGAGCGTCCAGAGCAACGGAAACCCCCTCGGGCACCACTGGGCGAGCAGCCTGTCGGAGGGCAGCCCCTGGTCGGCCTCCATGGAGCAGCAGGACGTAAAGCCAGGCCGAGAGGACCTGCAGCTTGGCATCATCCATCACCGTTCGCCGCACGTAGCGCATCACTCCCCTCATCACAACAACCATGGCAACCACCCGGGAGCCTGGGGAACTCCGGTGTCCCACAACTCCTCCATCACCAGCGGGCAGCAGATCAACATCTACTCCCAGACGGGTTTCACTGTCAACGGCATGCTGGACCACGGTGGCCTCACACCTCCACCCAACCCGCAGGGCCAAGGCATGCACCCGGGCCTCAGGGACACACTCAGCCCCGAGCACAGCGACCTCGGCGGGCACCACTGCCACGACCACTCTGACGAGGAGACGCCGACTTCGGACGAGCTGGAGCACTTTGCCAAGCAGTTCAAACAGCGGAGAATCAAGCTGGGCTTTACGCAGGCGGACGTGGGTTTGGCTCTGGGCACGCTGTACGGTAACGTCTTTTCCCAAACCACCATCTGCAGGTTCGAGGCTTTGCAGCTGAGCTTTAAAAACATGTGCAAACTAAAGCCGCTGCTGAACAAGTGGCTGGAGGAGGCAGACTCGACCACAGGCAGCTCTAGCAGTATAGACAAGATAGCAGCTCAGGGGAGGAAGAGGAAGAAGAGGACGTCCATCGAGGTCAGCGTGAAGGGGGTTCTGGAGACGCACTTTCTGAAGTGTCCCAAACCCTCCGCGCAGGAGATCACCTCGCTGGCGGACTCGCTGCAGCTGGAGAAAGAGGTGGTGCGCGTGTGGTTCTGCAACCGGAGGCAGAAGGAGAAGCGCATGACGCCGCCGGGAGAGCCGCCGCCGCACGAGGGACCCTATTCTCACAGCGGGAGCGCGGGAGACGCCTCCTCGTGCCATGATCTCTGACCGAAGCACCGGGAGGAATCCCCCGGCACAGACTCTCGAGCGCAGGGGCGCGCGGTGGCACCTCCAAGCCCCCGCGCCCTGTCCCGGTCCAGACTCCTCCAGATGCCTCCAGCACTGAAACACGACAATAACAATAACAGAGATACCTGTTCAGCCTTCGTCATTTTCTAACTGTCATGAGGGCATTATTCTATAGCGGCATATCAAACGTCACATTTCAGATTACCTTTGGAGCCCGCCAAATTATTTTCTACATCACGGATATAAATACAAAATGTGCCTAATAACCTGCCAGCGCCTTTGGTTTGTGTCACCACTTCTCATCAGCTCGATAATACTGATAGGATGGGACTGATGTTTTGTTTTGATTTGTTTGGGCTTCTCTCACACACTTCTGTTGTATGATCAGCGGAGTGAAACAAATAATAATATCACTTTTCTTAATTGATTTGTTGCAGCACCAGAGGCCATTTTACAGTCCACCTCACGCTTCCCTCGGGCTTCTACAATGCTTTAGTTCTCATCATATTTACATCCATTATTTTGTAACATACTCGTAGCAGATCTGTAATTATTTTTGCATATGCAAATGTAGGCCCTCATTTCAGTTGTAGAGGTATTGCTACCAACATAATAGCACTTGGAGGGTTTTTTATTAAATTCCTCCCTATGGCCTGTAGCTTATGAAGCCACACACAGTTACAGCTATTTATAAATTCATTTATTTTGATTTCAATCATCTTCGACCATATAAACTGTGTGGACTCTGAAACAGAGCCGAGAATAGAAAGAGGGGTTGACGACGCTATACACCTGCCTATAATTTTATTGTACGTTCAGTATCAAAATTTTATAATCTTAAAGTACTCCTGTTATTGGTTTATTTCTTAAGTATTTTTTCGAATATTGTACAGTTTTATATATTACCCTTTTGAAGTCATTAATTTAAACAAATGATCTTAGTTATTCATGCACTTAATTAGCAATGTAAAAAAAAAACACAACACAATATTTTCAATAAGATTGAACTGTTTCGGCGGTTTTATTCCAAATTTCGATGACAGCTCAAGTAATTATTTATTTTCAGTATAAAGCTTGTATTATGTTTTGAAATAAACTATGTATGTTGTAATAAACAATTTCTTGCTACAACTGTTCACTGTCCAAAACAGAATTCAACTTCTGATGAATTAATATTTAATATTTAGAAGTAGATTAAAATCACACAAATTATTATTATTAAAATTGTGAAAGCAATAATTAAAAATGTATGATACATTTTCTTCATTCAATATTCCTTTTACATCTTTACATAATTTGAAGATGGGTTCAGTTTAAAATTATGACTATTACTAGGAATATTGAAAGAGAATATACTGCTCAAATTTGTGTATTTATACACCCAAGTACACTATGCTTAAGCAGCATAACCTTCAGTCAGCTTCAATGTCATGCTAAAAGGCAACTTTTTCCAAGTTTTTCATGTCACTAACAGCTGTAAAATATCCAGTGGTTCAACAGGACCTTGGCTGCGGGTCTGCAGGCTCTACGGATCACAGCAAACTGAGACGCTTTCTCCCGCAGTTCCACTGAAATGTTATTGTCCGGGCCCTCTGCCCTCCTCAATCAGACATGCGTGATTTATCGCCTGGGCCGCTGCGCCTGACAGCAAAACACAATGACACGCACACACACACACACACTCAGACACACACAATCAGAAGCAGATGAATCTCATTTCAGAGACTACAGCTGCGTATAATTGGCCATGCAAGGGCAAAATAGAGCTATATTCCTAAAAAAAAAAAATCATAATGCCTAAAAATAATTTAGGGATGGTTTGGAAATAAGTAGGCCTATAGACGCAGCGCTGCTTAAATGATTCAAAAATAGAGCTGGAGAGGGAGAGTGAAGGAGGGGAGAGAGGAGAGGAGGCGAGGCGGAAGGGTACTAGGCCTTGCCTTGAAATGGAGAGCCTGACTGGAATACTAATGCGTCTGAATTTATGCATCTCCTCAGTCTGCAGCCCTGAGAGGGGGGTGGGGGAGACGGAGAGAGAGAGAGAGGGAGAGAGAGAGAGAGAGAGAAAAGGGTGTGAGGGTGGAGGTGAAAGGGGGGCGGTTATGTAGAAGAAGAGAAAAGTAAAACCATGGCTGATTGATTCCATCCATCCATTTTAGTTCGAAATAATCCCTGATTTCTGGGGGAGGTAAAAAAAAAAAAAAAGCCCCTGGATGGAAGAAGAGCCAGCAGCCGAGCAAACAAGCAAAGCAAGCCAAGGTCCAGAGCAGCACTGCAGTATCCTTGAGCCTCTTCCACCTCATACTGCATCAGTGTGGAGTCAGGATGCTTACAAATCTTTACTAGCACCTTCCAAATATGTCTTTAAAGAGTAACTGTTAGCTCCACATAAATAACTCACTAGTGAAAAAATGATTGACTTGGGAAAATGTGTAAAGAAAAATATAACAGGTGCAAGGTATTAAATGATGAACTTCAGGTAATTATTTTTCCAAAATGCTTGAGGTTGCATGACTCGGCTTTGCACTAGCAGATAATTGAGCCTCTGAACCAGATCGTGAGTGGGAGCGGACTGATCATCAGACAGGACAGCAACAATAGAGAAGTAGAAGTAGTGGCTTGTGTAGGAGCAGTTTGGGAGGATGAGCAAGTTGTTTACTGGCGGGGGATAACGGGAGAGGCGGACTCGCACCTTTTTCATAATTGCATCTCAACTCAAACCTTCTGTTGTCTTTGAATTTATTCTGTACCCTGTTTCAAAGACTTTGGTTGAAAGTAAAGAAGTCAAAAGTGTAAAAAGTGGTTACCAAATTCTTCTAAATAAATTGTTTTCCAAAGCTTTTATTAATAGTGTTATTTTTCCCCAGGCGTTTCCAAAAAACATCTCTGAAGGTCAATAAAATGAATAAAACACGTTAGGATTAAAGAGCAGTAACTTTAAAGCAGGACAGGACACATTTTCTGAGAAAGACGAAAAAAAAGTCACTGATATAGTGTTTGCAGTAAAACTGGCGTGGCAGGAGGTCAAAGAGAGGACATCTGACATCACATTTCTCTTTAATTGGAAAGGGGGAAAGCAGAGGGCTGCAGTCTAGATGCCGTACGGAGAACACAGACATGAACGAAGCAGCAGCCCACATGAGAGGATTCATACATGGAAATAATCAATATCGGCTGCTAGTCGGCCACATGGTTGTGTGACTTGTGGACTTCACCGATTCTGTCTCATCCTTTACTTTAAGTTTATAAAACCACATCGACATCATTCCTTTATCTTCTACCAAGTCTCACTTCCACCACAAGATCGTTGTAAGCTCATAAATGTATTTTCACACCTCTTCTGTCAGACCACTACAGGTCTGATCCTTGTCTTCATACTGGTTGTTCATAAAGCAGTGGTTCCCAGCCTTTTTAGCTTGGGACCCCTTAAAAGAAAAGCAGTGTCTACTTGTGAGCCCCATAATCGGCTGCATACTGTATGTCTACCAGTGTTGATGAGTTCAACCAAATACATTTTTTTCCTTGTTTTGGATGAATAATTTTCAGGCCTTAAAACACCTAAAACTGTCCAGTAATTCACAAGAAGAAAGCAAAGATTAGAGGAAAGTTGTGTAGCAGAAATGTTATTTGTTTTTTGCTTTCATATTGTGTTAATAATTCTGTGACCCCTCAGACTGAATTTTGGGGGCCGACACCCAGGTTGGGACCCACAGTGTTAAAGCTTATTCTACGTTACACTTGTTCTAAGTGAGTCTTTAATTTACAAACAAAATACACTAAAACATTTATAAATTACTGAAGTTATAAGTAAAAACAACTAAATTAACTCAAAATAATAGCAGAAACATATATTTAATGTGTGAACAAATGACAGAGAGGAAAATATTTTATTTTAAAATAAATATATTAAGTTTTGCAATATAAAGCCAATGAAAAATAATGTTATTTATTACAATAATATTTCATCACTTGGGTGTGTGTATAATTTCTGACAAGATAATCTGTGAGAATTCCCAAATAGACAAAATATTTTCTTGTGGCAACCAAACTCCATTATTAAAAAGGTCCTTTTTAAAAACCAAAGTTCCAATACTTCCAGAAGTCAGAGTAACACAGTGTTTATGTGTGGATAAAAATGAATGACAGCAGTGGATCAGGCCTCTGCTGTTGCCAACACGTACGGCAGATGCATACAGGACGTCCTGTCAAAGAACTCTTGAAAAGTATGTCCTGAATTCAGAGCATTACCAGCGACAGTCTGTGGTTAAGAAATTGATGTTTCCTGTATTTTCCCTCGGCCTGAGAGAATAAGTGAGGTTTTAATTTTCTTTGGAATGACAGATCTTTTGGTGCACAATTTGCATGCTTTGAATAGCATTTTTTTGGCAATGCTTTTCCCACTTGTTGCAGGAGGCATGTACACACTGATTCACCACATTGAACTTGAAAATTCAAGCAGCCGAGCTGGAAAATACAAGCAGCAGTGTTACTGCAGGGCACCGACACGACTTCAAAGTGAATTTGACCAAACTTGATAACTGATCACTGGAGGGCAGAGGACCTCTGTTGGTAATGATAGTGTATTAGAGGACAGAATCAATTGCAGAGTAACTGTAAGCTGAGAGCAGAGGGGAGAAGAAAGCAGAGAGTGGATGGGGAGGGGAGGGGCTGTCGAAGAAGAAGAAGACTGGGAAGAATCTGCAATACGATTAATCGCATAACCTAAAATCAATTTCACATCCTGAGTTATGGCATCCCCTGACAGGGCGGGGCAGCTTCAGCTACAGTATGTAGGGGATGGGGGTGGGGGATGTAGAGTACATCCAACCAAGGATTGGGGATCCCAATATGAAAGTCTATAAGAATCTTCATGAATAGAAAAATTAAGCCTAGTTCTTTGTTGCTACTGCTAAAATCTAAAATTCTGTTTTTTTAAAATGCAATCTTCCTCACCTTTTTACACTCAGTCACTGACAGTTCAGTCACAATTAAATGTAAAAACGGTGTCAGTATAGAACAGCTGCCTCATGTTTTCTTATTGTCTGAGGCTGTGGCATTCAAGTCTTTGCAATTACTTTAACAATTAAAACCATACATGTGCCGTATGATGGCTCCATTAAGGAACGTGGGAACTCTGAGCGACATCTCCAGTTTGTTATTTTGAGGCTGACACACTCCTGCAAACTTTGATGTGATGTTAAGTGGTCACGCATGGCTGCACACCTGCAGTAAAGAGGTCTCATTTCAAAAACTACAGAGCCAAGTAGCATGCTCTGTGTTTAGAAAGGAGCCATCGCCATCCCACTTACCCAGCCAGCATGTCCATTAAACACACACACACACACACACACACACACACACACACACACACACACACACACATGAACGAGTGGTGTAAGTGAGAGGAGAAAGGCCTGTTTATGGCACTGAGAGAGTAAATCACTGTGTCTGATATCTTCATTGGAGACAGAGGGCTGATCACTGCTCGTCCTGCTTGTTCCACATTAACTCATTATCACACACGCTCACTCCATTAATTCTCTTGCTTTTATTAGCAGCAAGAGTGGATACACACACACACACAAACACACACACACACACACACACACACACACATGTACACACAGTGGACCGATGACAAGCACTGCCTCTACCTCATCTGACAGCTAATGGCTTCATTAGGAACAGCGTGTTAATTGGCTGACTTTGGGGAGACGCTCGTTAATGAGGATAAATAGATTCACACCTGAGCGGGGTGCTACCCAGCCACAGCAGCACTGTGGGAACTCTGGATGATGAGCAAATGTGGACTGAAACTATGACTGCAGCACCTGTCCCGTTCTTTCTTTCTTTTTTTTTTTTTTACTTCCTCCCAGCCTAAACACAGTTAGTGTTTTCCTTGCCAGGCAGACTTATTAGCAGAGTGGATGATTAGCACCAGGAGGCCCAAACAAAGAGCAGTATGTCAAAACAATTAGCCCCACTGTTTACCTCTCAGCTCCCAGGATGACTACAAAAAGCATCTAATCCAAGAGAGAGAGAGAGAGAAGAGGGCATGGAGTCAGCTCAGACAGTTGCAGAAAAAGGACAACAGCTGGTCCATAGGCCAGTGTGTGTGTGTGTGTGTGTGTGTGTGTGTGTGTTTCTATGTGTGCATTGATGGGAGCAGTCCTCGTGCCTCAATCCATCTGCTTTCCTGCTTAGATCTCCATCCTCTGCTGTCTGGTCATGACAGCTCTGACACACACACACAATTGTCTTTACACACCACTGGTTAGAGGAGCTCATATTCTCAGGAGAGCGGGGGTGGGGGGGTGGGGGGGGGGTGGACAGACAAAATGGAAGCAGGCGAGACTGATCATTTACATAAGGGTAGGACACAGACCCAGTGAGGGACGCTGTGTTCAACAGCCATGTAACTTCTCATGTACTGGACAGTGTTACCACCTAGTGGTGGCTAATGCGCTTTGCATCTCATTTAGGTTTATTGTGGGAGGACACAAAGGGAAATCATTTTAAAGGGTCCGTTCACATAAATTACAAAAAACACATTTTCTCACTACCCCTCCTATCTAACCACGAAAATACTTTGGGCTGCACTAATCAATATTGATCAATGGATCAAATGACTATAGGCTACGGTGACACAGAGAATTAGGCCTATCACCAAACTCTGCAGTTCCCCACAGCTCTGTGAAGCATTTTAGCACCTTTTAGCATCATTGTTTTGGTTTTACAGCCTGCAACTTTTTAGTGTTTTGGTTCTCTCTCAATGCTCGTCAACCTTTTTTCAAGCCGCAGCTGTTTTTAATGAAAGTAGCTCTGATAACTGACTGTACGCTAACTGCCCAGCACCAAATGACAAAGTTAGTGACTAGCTAGTGAACATAGTGGAGCATTTAGCAGCTAAAGAGTCAGATATTTCCCTCAGGAGTTGATGGAGACCAAAACAAAGCTGAAAGGAGAGTGAATATTGGACTTACATTTGCCAGGTGGCTAGAAACATGTCTCCAAGTGAAAGCTAATGTTGCTCTGCATCTGCTGGATGTGTAAATAGGCAACTGTTTGCTAACATGTTCACTATATGACCTTTATGAGGGGATAATATGTCAATGTTGTGTTTACATCTTGTCCTTCTTCCCCTAAGTGGCCAAAAAAAAAAATCAATTAATGCTGCTTTAATTTGCCAAACTTTTCAGATATCCATCTTTGAGATTCCTGCCGCCACCCCAAGACAATGAGTGTGAAAAAATGATTGTAATGCTTACATCATTGAAATATTACATTATTGCTACAAACACTTTTAGGGACAAATTTTCCAGTAAAAAAGTTCCAATGAAAACTTTTCACAGTGAAGTCTGTGGAATCACAAAGGACTGTCTCTGGAAAGAGATGTCACTGTGATACATTTTTATTTTTTTAAATCAGTCCTCTAAGAACCCCAAACTTACATTTACCTGCATTATAGCAGGTTGGTGGCAGAAATCTCAGTCATGGATATCTCAAGATCTGGCTAAATAAACCCAAATCTTTCAGAATGGCTAGAGGTGAGAAATGGTTTTGTCTTACAAATGAAAAGTTGAATTCATTAGAATGAAACGCACCATTATTTAATTCTGCTGCTACAGCCTGGCATGTTCTGGTGGCTAATGTTAGCAAACTTACAGATATCGCTGAGGAACTCGCATAACTGAGTCAGTTTTCTGACTTTAGAACTCTTTTCTACTTGTGAAGTTTAGCACGTCACAGATAAACATCAGTAACAATAGTTTAATCAGAAAGTGAAGGAAGAAAACACACCACCTCTACCTCACAAAAAATGAATGGGAATTCAATGTATCATCCTGTAATTGCAACTTGTGAACACAATGGCAGCTGTTGTCTTGCTGTTATATTTAAATCCTAGAGTTAGACTGTTGCTGCTTAAATTAGCCTTTTCAATTTCTCATGAGTACTGGACAGATGCTTGTGGTGCATTTTTGTGACAGAACAAACCAGCTCAGACCACAGCAGATGCATGTCAATAATGATCTTTAATGTCAATATATACAGAACTTGAAAGAAAAATATAATCTTAAAAATCAAATGAAATAAATACAATATCATACAATTTCCACAATGTCTTTTTGAAGAGATATCCATGGAAATTTATTTTTTTTTAATTCAGCCTCTCTGGTTCGACGGGGTGCGTCCCGTCCCCCCCAGAGAAATCCCTACATCCCCCCCCACCCCACCCCACACACATGCTCTTCATCTTCATTATATATATTTATATATTTTTTGCAAATTAGAATTTCTGTTCTCGTTACCACATTGTTTCACCCTCGAACTCTTTTATCTTTTGACCATCTGCAGCTTATTTAACCTCTTTTGATACACTGTTAGCATCACAAAGTAACACAAGTCAGACGGTGAATTTTAAGGGAAAAGAAATTTCAAAGACAGTTTCTGTCCACACATGCATTTATGTTTCCAAAAGTGCTGGCAGATGATTTTGATCCCAAAGGACTTCTGAATCCGCCACCAGCAGAATCCTCATATCTTTTTATTTTCAAGAGAGGAAACAGTCTTACAATGTCCCTCAGTCAATATCATCTTGCCAACACTCTCACACATAAACCATTACTTCACTTAAAAAAAAAAGAAGTTAAAAGAGCAAAAGCCAACACGGGAAAGGAGAGAGAACTGAGGAGAAGGAGGAGGATGGCAGAGCGCAGATGAAGAGCAGTGGGGGGGGACACAGTTTACCGAAGCAGCTTTGAATCAGCCAATCACAGTGAAGGAGAACATCAGCTGGTGCGTTTCTTCCCAACACGAGGAAGAAAGAATGAAAGGCGAGGAGGGCAAGTGCATATGAAAGCTGTGGAAATAAATACAAGTCTGTCTCCCCAGCAGTAACAGATATGTGAGTTTCTCCTCTTCCTCTTCAGCTGACTTCTTCACAATGCAACCTCGTCCAGTGTGAGTGTGCATGTATGTGTATGCGCGCATACGTCGGGTGTGTCAAATAAATAGATTAAAAAGGGAGACAGTAGGTCTGACTGGCCAGGACTTCGGTCTGCGTGTGTGTGCGTGCGCATCTGTGTTTGCGTATGAGAGTCCGACTGAGAGTGAGGTCAAATCTGGAGGGCGAGCGAGCGGTGTGTGTCTACATGTCTGTTGAGGTGAGTTTCTTCATACTGCGTCTCTGGGCTAGACTGGACGCTGCCACGGGCTCCAACACCGGCTGACTTGTCTTCTGGCTCAGTGCTGAATAGGTGGCAGCCATGGCTCCCTGGAAAAACAACAAAATGAACACAAGGCTTTAACTTTTAAATAAACACTGTGTACAGAGTGTGCACAGTGAGATCAGTCAATTTTGTGCTACTATCAATCTGTGGTGCTCATTTCACCTTGATAACTCGGCTAAGTTTTGGACAGATATGTGAGCTTCAGCTCAACACTCGACTCATCTTGACAGGCTTTTCAGATTCTGGGTGAGTTCTGCTAACATCCAGCTTACTCAACATTGCATTACACTACATTTGTTTGTTTATCTAGTACCACCCACTTATCTAGAGATGACTCAGAAACATGTCATACATTATCTGAACATTTGCAGAATGGGAGCAGCGCTAGCACATGGTAGAGCTTTTAACAAGTGCACATACATCTTAAAAAGTAGATTCAATATTACATCATTAAAATTACAAGCAAATACTAAGGGCCATGGTGCAGGCAGTCATTTCCTGTAAACTCTCTACTGTCATTATCTAATAAAGGCAAACATTCATAAATAAAAAAAAATAAAAACAAAGCAAACAATCCAAAATACATGCTTTATGTAACTGTACGTTGTATGATTGTTTGGTGCCACACACACACAGTTGACAGAAAAGAACATCCAGTTAGCGGCAGCCCTGAGAGAAAAGGTGCCTAATGGATGAGAGTTCACAGATTTGTTCAAGCTAACAAATAGGACACGGTACGCAAATAACACCTCACAATGGCAGCAGTGTCCAGTGGGGCATTTCTATACAAATCATTTGTCAAACCCTGAGTCACATGTGCAAGAGAGGAGGCGAGCAAGAATAAATCACAGTGAGCAGCGGGATTCATGACTAAGAGCAGGATGACGAGTCAGTCAGCAGCGCCAAAATTCAGACGAGTGGGGAAATGATGCATGGTCACCGGCGTGCTAATAGAAAGGTGAGATTTAATGTGAGCAGCATGAACCCATTGAACCATCCATCCTACCTGACGATAATTGTAATGTAACGGTGGCGGGGTGTTAATGACGCCGGAAGTCTTTTCTTGGCCTACAATAAACCTTCAATAGAGCTCTGCTTGGATGTCAGAACTGAATACTGTTGCTGACATGGTGCATCCCTTAATGCTGATAATGTGCAGTGTCACAACACGTGCACTAAAATTGCTCCATAGATATGACAGTGACCTTGTTTATGCTGCAGGCCTTCACAGTCACCAAACCTCAGACATAACAGGTTAATTCACTGTATGAAAACTCTACAGGAAGTTGTAGCTTGGGGTAAGATCCTTTGCAAGATCTTGTTGAATGCCATCCATCCATTATCTATACTGCTTATCCTTAGAGAGTCGCCAGTCAATCACAGGGCTGACACATAGAGACAGACAAACATTCACACTCACAGTCACACCTACGGACAATTTAGAATCATCAATCGACCTGCATGTCTTTGGATGGTGGGAGGAAGCCGGAGTACCCGGAGAAAACCCACGTGGACACGGGGAGAACATGCAAACTCCACACAGAAGGGCCCCAGCCGGCCGGTGGGGTCGAACCAAGAACCCTCTTGCTGTGAGGCCACAGTGCTCCTGGTGAATGTTTGCCTTGAAAAATCTAGGTTCTTGCAGTTTCTAGAGTTCTAGCACGACAAGTATAACTGATAAAATATTGCTTTTCTATTATTGATAACTCTAACATTTTGCAACCAAAGCCAGCAGTAAGACATGCATCTGCCATGTCTGCTAATCTGTTGCATTACATGAATAAACATCTCTATAGAACCTGCATTGGGGAAGATCTATGATGGCACCAAGGACCATGTTTAGGGTCATCTGCTGAAGGTGAACAGGACTGTGAGACTTTGTTCAGAGCCTCACCTATAATCACAGGCTTTGGGTTGTATCTGAAAGAACAAGATCACAGACAGAAGCAAATTCCTGTGCAGGGCGGCTGGCCTCTCTCTGCATGATTGGGTGAAGAGTTCAGCAATTTATATACAGCCGCTGCTCCCTGACATTAAGAGAAGTCGACTTAGGTGGTTCAAGCGCTTGGTAAGGACGCCGCCCAGAAAACCGCTCTCTGTATGGGGTCTAAGAACAACTGATCCCGCACCGGGAGGTGAGGACATTTGGTGGAGAAAAAGACCATCAGGCTGCTGTTTTACTTTTTCTGCCTTCAAGTAGGGTCATGTTGACATGGTCCTCATGACTTTATAAGTGGAACATTTCTGAAAGTAGAGTGCACGATTTAAATGTACACTGATGTTTTGATGATGGCATTAAAAAAACAAAAAAAAAAAACCCAACTTACCAGTTTTGAAAAATGAACAAGGCAACATCCTTTTTTGTGGTCAGTCACCTAGCAACAGTGTTCTCAAGACTTAAACCACTTGAGCCAAATGTATTGTGTACTTGACTTCCCATGTCACAAATACGACCTGATGAAAGAAGCGTCTGACCTGGATAAGTGGCAAGATAAGATAGAAGGATGGACACATCCGCTCTGTTGGATCTGGTATTAGCAATAAATGAGATTAGAAGTGTATGAATCACCAAGGATCAGGCTCGCTCTCATATGTCAAGAGGCACTGCAAGGGTGTGACATCATGTAGAAGAGTTCAGACCCTCTTCTGGTTTGGAGAGATGATGTGGTTCCATGTTTAGAAACACAGAGTGCCATTACCCATAAGGCCAACGCATGTGAGACCATGTATCCCATCCCGTTTTTGAGGCGCCACTGGCCTTTAAATTCTACCACATGGTAGCAAATCACACAAAGCATAATTAGATGTGCCAGGGAGGTCCGGTGTCATTGTCTGTTTGTTAATTAGGAGGATATATACTCACTTTGACGAGGTGTGGTGCATCATGGCGTGTGAGCTGGAAGTGTGGTAGCGTATCTCTGCAGGTGATCCAGGAATGCTTTAGAACCTGCTCTGCTGTGTATCGCTGGTGAGGGTCCACATGAAGCATATGGGACAGCAGGTCCTGGAACATAAAACAACATCCAGTCTGTAAAGGATACGAGGAAAGAAACCGAATTTCAAGTGTGTCTCCTTACTATGAGCTAATATGCTATATATGTTTATTTATTGTGTTGCCATAGACAGGATGGCTGCACTTTCATTGATAGATATACTCACAATGTGTCTCAACCATTTCAACACACATTAGAAAAAGATGCTGTCTTTGTCGTTCAGTCATCTGTTCAGTTTTACAACACAAATATCACAGCTAAATTAAAAGTAAATTTTATGCAGCGCTTTTAAAAGTGTACAAAGTGCTTTACAGACATAAGAAAACCACCAGTGTGAAGCCACAGAGTGTCAGAGTGTGTACCTTTGAGGTGTCTGATACAGTATCCCAGTTGCCTCCTGTCAAAGAGAAGTTTCCCGACCCTATCCGGAGTAGAATCTCCTCTGGTGTGTCGTTTGGCCCATTAGCAAACGGCGTGTACCTGACAGTAAAAAGCAGAGGTTAGGAAAACATGTGATCATATTACACGCAGTATTTCATTCCATAGATTCTATTGTACACTAGTCTCATAAGAGTTTGAAATTGTGGTGGGAGCTGGTGGTGAAATTTGCAACTAAAAAAGCTGAATCCACTGCACACCTAATGTCCATAATAACACCAACAGCACAAGCAAAGTAAGTGACAAGAGCGATGTGATGTTTGAGCTCTATTATTGAAAGATATTAGACTGGTTGAGAAATTTGGACACTTCACTGTTAATCATTCCCACCCACATTGAAGCCAAATTCTCCAGCAGTTGTTCCTGAGTGCAGTCTTACCCTGCCAGCATGGTGTACAGTAGAACTCCAAGACTCCATATATCACAGGCTGCATCATAACCTTGCCGCATTAGTACCTGGACCAACACAAAGAAAGAAAGAAAGACACACCATTAGGGACTAAGAAAAACTCTCTTTACATGCTACTCTTCACTCTCTGTCCACTTTACATCCTCTCTCTTATTATTTCTCAGTCTCCATATCTCTAAATTTTATGCTATCAAGTCTTATATTCCGTCTAGCATTTGTTCTCTTTTTGCTTCCATCATTTCCCCCCTCTCACCTCTGGTGCCACAAAGTTGGCGGTGTAACAGGGGGTGAGGAGCAGGCCGTTGCCTCCCCGAAGCTGCTTGGCGAATCCAAAGTCACAGATCCTGATGGAGTCAGGATTTCCCGAGTCATCCATATACAGGATGTTACTGGGCTTCAGGTCTCGGTGTACCACCTGGGGAGCAGGAGAACAGAGGAGCAGAAAACATTAGAGAAGAAGATGTCTAATTTTCACTCATGCTCATGTACGTATAGAAGTGTTTGCTCACCCCTTGGCAGTGGAGGTAGTCAACAGTCTTTGTGATGGTGTAGAGCACAGCGCTGGCCTCCCTCTCAGAGAAAAACTTCTGCCTCAGGATCTTGTCCAGCAGCTCCCCTCCCTTCATCAGCTCCGTCACCAGGTATACATACCTGCCCTCATCATACACCTGACACATGCACACACACAAGTAGGCACAGAGAGACAACCTGTCAGTATGGTGACAAAACAACTCTAAAAAGTTTACCGTCATGAAATGCTCACACACAAATGTTACTGACGTCTTTCAGGGTGATGATGTTGGGATGCTGTCCATATCGCATCAGGATTTCGATCTCTTCAGAGGGGTCCCTCTTAATTTTGTCTATAATCTGAGACACATGGAAACACAGACGTGTATACAGGCTGAGTAAAACGAAAACAACCACCTCTCTACTGTGTAATTTACAGCATTTAACAATCTAGACTAGCTGAGATATTTGAAACAGCAAAGCATTCCTAAGAAGTGTTAGGAAATTGCTTCAATATGGCTTCAGTTGCTGAAGCTGTGCTGCCCTCTGCTGGCCTGCTGGCAACACTAACCACCATCAACATGCTCACTCGATTTTCACCAATTTCATACACTCTAAAGTTCAGAAGCTTTTATGAACCCACATTCCAAAGACACCCAAGATATGAAAACTATGCATTCACACTACAGTCATCTAATTTACTTTGTCATTCAGTTCCCCAGAAACCACGGTTAAAGCTGATCAATCACAGCCTTCAAATTAGTTTAGAAATGCTGTAAGAGTGATGTTAGGTTCGAGAAATAAATAAATAAAAAATATCACATTGCAATTATTTTTGAGAAATATTACGATATGAGTCACGATTTTAGTGTGAACGGTCATTTTTGCATTTCATTTTCATTGAAAAAAATATAAAAATGATGATGATGTGATTTTTGCTGGGGTCTGTACCAAACAAGCATGTTCCCTTAGATCTGGAGAAGATGATTTGTAGGCCGGGGCATCTCTAGCACCACATATATATATCCTTCATTTATAATGGTATGTTGTGACACATTTTACCTTTATTAAAAAATTGCAGTTCCTGTGATTTGGATATTGCTCTTGGCCATATTGCGATTTCGATAACATTTCGATTAATTGTTCAGCCCTATTCCAAGAGGTGCTGACCATGAGAGGAAACTACATTAAAGGCTGTCACATGGTCACAGCCTCAATGCAACTATTGATATTGAACATTAAATGTAGTGCGTCAGTGGCCTGAAGGTTAGAGAAGCAGGATTCTGACTGAAAGGTCACCAGTTTAATTCTGGAGGAGCAGGATAAATCTTGGTGGGGATGTCAATGAAAGGTGCATCCTTCATTAGTCAGACATGCCCTTGAGTAAGGAACTTAACCTCCAACTGCTCATGTGGGGCTGTTCAGTGGTCATCAAAACTGTGGTTTTACTGGGTAACTCTCAGGTGTCACTGAGTGTACCTGTGTGAGTGTAAAGCACGGCGCTACAGAAAATACTTTTGCATAGTGGGTTCGCTGTGGACTTACCTTCACAGCATAGTCCATGGCAGAGACTCGGTGTACACAGCGTTTACAAATGGAGTAGGAGCCGACCCCTATGTCCTCCTGCAGCTCGTACAGATCAGAGAACTTGGCTGAGCCCCCGTGCATCTGTAACGAACAAGACTTGAACTGTTAACGTTACATATTTTATCATTAACTGAATAAATTAAAACGTGTTCCAGCAAAACCAGCAGCTTCTGTCCGTCACAAGCCATGCTTACACATCTGATGTGACAACCCATAAACCACCACAATGGCACTACAGTCCACTGTTGGTCCACACAAGACTACAAAAGTGTGTAGTAGTTCAGACCGTCCTGGTGCTGTGTGCTCCCACAGCATTCGTCTTAACACTTTTGTTCACCAATATGCCAGAGTGGAACGTTAGTGGTAATGTTATTACATATTCAGCAGTCCAACTGTCACAGCCGATTTACCGCCATTGTAGTATTGGCTTCCTATTCACACATCACTTAACGGCAAAATGCTGTCAAACTAACAGTTATGGGCATAAACGGGGAGGACAACGTGTGTGTGTGTGTGTGTGTGTGTGTGTGTGTGTGTGTGTTTGTGTGTGTATGGTGTACATTTGCAGTGGAACACAGCAACCATTAAAGGATCATTGGGGTTGTTTTGCGACTAGGTTTTATTTTTGTAGTTTCTGCCATCATGTCAAGCCATTTTGATCCTAATTTCACTTCACTGTACAGAAAGTTTGCAGTGAATATTGTTAAATTGAACACGGGCAGCCAGTAGAGCAAAAAGAGGAAGTGTGTAACAGAGTTTTGTCGCCTAAAATGTTGTGATAATTGTTCAGTAACAGTTACAGATGTGTTGACTGCATTGTTAAACTTCCTCTCAACAGTGTTTTGAGGTGCCGCTTGCCAGATGAAATCTGTGTAAAGCTCCACAATAAAGTAGCAGACACGTCTAGTTAGTCAGTATTATTATATATTATATTATTATTATTATATATATTAATAAAATTATTCTTTAACTTTTGTGCACCAATTGAGCTTCATTCAAAAGCTAAAGAGTAAAAAAAATGTGTGACCTTCGTAAGTTAATGTGGTAATAATCAACCTGTGTAAATTGTGATAGGACATAAGCAAAGTAGAGATAATGTGTGTTCACCTGAACTATAGGGAGTATACTGAGCAGCGGGGAACTCTTGTTCTCATCCATAGGGGCTGGAGCAACAAAACTGAAGCCTTTGAAGAGCTGGTGGGCGTTAGCACTGGGAGGGATACCTGGGGAGTCTAAATATACAAAGAGAATGAATAAAATAAGACATATGAACATACAAACACCCACAAAATTTTGGAGTTATTTTTTGTAGTCAGTGCTCAGTTGCAGTTTCCATGGCTGCAGGAGTGGCTGCTTTAAAGCTCAAAAGCATGTGAACAGAACGTGTGTGTGTGTGTGTGGGTGTAGGTTTACCTTTAGGCGTTTTAGCGGTGAACTCGGGGTCAAAGCAGAACGTGTCATCTGGTTTACCTGCTGCAGGCTTGAATGGGGGCTGGAGCTCTCTCCTGAACAGTTTCTGAAGAAAATACAGGTACACACATGCAGAAAACACACATACATGTTAGAAATCAAACCCGACCGCAAGCTGTTTGGAGTGTGTGAACATATGTGAAAGAGAAGCCAAGACCCCCCCCCCTTCCAGATTAACCCACTCCCATCCCTCTACAGCCCGCTCCAGCCAATAGCGTCCTGCTGGCTCTTAAACACTCACGCAGGGCTATTAGTGCACACACAGTGAGAACTGGCCCTCTGCCCAGACACACACACACACACACAAACATAGTTGGCGTGGACTGATGGCCAGTAGTCACCAAGCCAACCGTTTGTTAGGTGTGAATCCGCAACAGAAGCTGGAGAGTTACATGTGTGTGTACATGTGTGGGTTTGTGAGAAATGAGAGGCTTGTGTGTGTGTGTTTGTGCTCACATTCCAGTCGATGGTGGAAAAGAAAGCGTGGCGTTTGATCTCCTCCACTCCATCGGGCCCGGCCCCTAAAGACACAGATCACTCTGGTTCAGTTAACCTGGCGCGTTCGCTTTGATTGCTTTCAGAGAATCAACACATTCACACAGTTTTTTTCTCTCAGCGGTTTTCAGCATGTGATTCAAGTGGACGCCAAAATGTTAACGAGCTCAAGTTAAGCGAGTGGCGCAATGTGAGGGTCAACACACCTCATTTCCTTTTATTCTAACAGGTCTACACACACACACACACACACACACACACACACACACACACACACACACACACACACACAATCACCTTACCTAGTCTGTTAGCAGGGTTACGTTTAAACAGCATTCTCAGCAAACTCTGGGCTTCCAAACTTAGGAACTGGGGCATTCCCAACTTAGCTCTGGGGGCAGAAAGGAGCAGAAAGCGACAGGTGAGTATTGACAAAAAGAAAAGCTACGGCTGATCATTACTTCCATATCCAAACTTGTCTCACGTCTGTCATGCTTTGAGCGTCTTAATCATGCAGGTGAATAATGACTCACTTGAGAATCATGTTCATGGTCTCATTGCGGTCTTTCCCTTGGAATGGTAATGTCCCTGTTAGCATCTCAAACTGCAAACACACAATGAAAGAAACGGAATATATAATCAACATTTCTTTCTAATCAGTTCATATAAATGTCAAAGCATAAAAGATGCGTGTGTAGGATTGCAGGAGCTTGTGTACCATAAGTACTCCCAGAGACCACCAGTCCGCACTCTGTGTGTGTCCTCTCCTGTTGACCACCTCAGGGGCCATATACTCCACCGTACCACAGAAGGAATAAGCCTTCTTATCAGCATCTACTGACTCTTTACTCAAGCCAAAGTCTGCACACCAATGCAAAGAAAAACGTTAAGATACACAGCTGACTCAACAGTCACATCCAGTAATTATACTACGCAAAACCTTTATTCTTTGTGTTGGTAAAAGAAACATTAAAATAGCTGCTGAGGAAAGTAAGCCTAAGGACAAAAAAAGGTCGTACATCTATTCTCAGCGAATACACATTTAATATGAAACAGTTTCATTACAGGCTATTAACTAGATCAGACTATTCAATTACTCTTTCGCTTAAAAAAAAAAAAAAAACCTAAGTCAAAAAAAAAAAAAAAATTAAGTCAAACATTACATTTATTTAGTCAAAAACATACCTGTTAACTTTATGTGTCCAGCTTCATCAAGTAAGATGCTGAAAGACAAGAACAGTTTTTTTTTTCATGGAGGTGAGCTTCAAACAATGTTAACAATGCTACAATCACAGTCTTTAAGTCATCTCCTGCCTTTGTTTTCTGCTTAAAATCACTTAGAAGTCTTAGGAAGTGTTTGTAAATCTATTCAATTTCTGGAGATTTCAATTGGACTGCTAATTATGAGAAATAACAGTACTCCATTCAAAGCCTCATTGGACACATCCAGTCACAGATTCTGAAACTATTCAGGCTAAGAAGTCTGGAAGTCAAGAATGTGTTAGTTGGTATGGGTCTGTTACAATATATATTTAGTGAAGTTATGGGCTGAAAGGACTTATGAAACATAGATAGAGGGATCCGCCGTATAAGGTCAATCCCAATGACACCTAAGAACGGAGTTGTGTGTCAAGTGCAGTAAAATACTACAACACATTCATCCCAACGAGAACTGCATGATGCTACACTTTTGACTTCAATGTTATGGAGTTAAACAGGGTAATTTCACACCCAGTGGAGAAATTCACACACTTATATTTTCTTTTAGATTATGAAAAACAAAAGTATGAATTCTTGCCAGCCATGTGTCATATAAGATTATTATATTATATTACATATTTGATACTGTGTTTTATGCATTCAGTATAGGGGTAATATGTATATTTTCTTGACATAAGACAATCATTTTGCTTTTAGGTTTTTGGGAACTGCACATATACAGTCACAAACTCATCTCAGTCATTCACCATTTCATCATAGTCAGGATGAAGAAGGAAGTAAAAGGGAGGGGGACTGGGCATGAATATCTTATGGTTCAAAAACAACATCTAAGTAGAAAAGTCACAACAAAAAACATTTTAATTTGTCTGACAAATGTATCAACTTTTTGAAAGGATGAGTAATGCCTCTTGAACAAAGCACTAGCTATTGTTGTTAGGAATAGACAGGATGACAACAGCGTAATATGTGCAAGTCAAAAATCCTCAGTGGTTTTGTTCTTGTGAGAACTCTATCTCTCCATCTATAAGGAACCAAGCACAGATAACAGCTGTGCAGGTATTTTCTGAGTTGGAAGATGACTGTGGGATTTGTTTGTGAAGGGTCAAAGGTGAAGTCTAGGATTCATACTTCTCTGGCTTGAGATCTCTGTAAACTATGCCCAGGGTGTGCAGATGGTCGAGGGCCAGGGCCAGCTCTGCAAGGTAGAATTTCACATCTTCCTCTGTAAACATAACCTGATAAGAACTGGACAAATTTACTCTCTGAACTCAGAAGAGGAGAGAAATTCAGCAGCAAAAGAAACAAAAAACACACAACTTCAATATTAAGCTTCAGTAACCACAAACACACAGAGAAAACAGAGCATTGTTATTGTCACAATATCAACATTTCAAATAGGTTACACGATTCAGCAAGCTGTTGATTTGACATTGCCAGCAGCCATCGCTTTGCTTCTGAGACATGCTTTCAACACAAGGTCTGTCTGGAGAACAATCACACATTGTTTGAGTTCCCTGAAAGCATTTGAAAAGAGCTGATCTGAGCCTCTAACTGACAAGCAACTGATGATCTTAAAGGGAATAAAGCTTCCAAGAAAAGCACTCGTGTTTCCATGAGGAATTCAAGTAATAATTTGAATAAAAAGCTAACAGAAAACAGGGGAGACTAATGACTTGGCAGCACTTCTGCGCTTATAAAATAAATAAAATATGTTTGCATACTAAATTTGCACCTGTTCCATTTGTAGCTGTCATCTTAACAATTCCTTAGGGTTTTTAAAAACATTGTGGCATATGACGTTTTCACAAATATGTTTAAAACACTCGGGATTCAAAGACCACTAAATTCGTGAAGGAATAGGACAAGATGTACTTTTCTCTTCAGACAGAACAGATAGAAAAAGGTGCAAATAAGCTTAAAGTATAATGACATGTAAGACAACAGAACGTCAGCTTACCTCTTTGGATAAGCGAGTGAATACATCCCCTCCCCTGAGAAAGTCCAGTATTAAATACAGTTTCCCTTCTGTCTGGAAGGCTGGGAGGCAAGGAAACAAGTCAATGACCTGCAAGCTAATTATTTCATTCTGATTTCAACAGAGACACTCAAGTGTTTGGGTTACAGGGTGACACACGTTAACACTGTAACGCACTTAGAATAGCAACAGCTTGCTCACACTGACAACGATGATATATATCAGAATAAAAATAGATATTAGCTTGATCCATTATTTTTAATCATCGCTTTTTTGAGTATTGTGGCGGTTTTGTCTGTTAACTGAGCTAATAATAAACTTGACTAATTGGGGATCATTCCTGTGTAACAACACTTAAAATATTCTGATAAATGATGTTAAGAATGATGTTTCTGATTGGATTGTAAAGATGCACATAAGCAGCTTATCCCTAATTCAACCTGAACTGGAATGCAATCTGTATGATTAAATATATATATAAAATCGCCTGCCTACTGTGTGCATATGAACGTTTCTCTTACCGTAGTGCAATTTCACTATGAAGGGATGATTGACCTCCACTAAAATGTCTCTTTCCATCTTAGTGCGAACTCTGTCCCTGACTGCAGAGACAAAACAGGAAGGGACAGCGAGAGGGAGAAATTCAACACTGAGGGCAGAACATAGCGGGCGATTTGCTCTGCTGTGTTTTGTGTGGATGCAGATTAAAAAGACAAAGCTGCGTTACCTTTCAAAGATGCCTTTTTTAGAACTTTCATTGCATATAACTGACCAGCATCTGGACCCAGGAGCTTCCTGACAAGAAACACCTGAGAGAACAGGAGACATTTTTAAACATACAAACACCAACGATAGCAATGATGGAAACATGTGATTGGCCCGCTGCTGCGTTTTCCTCACCTTGCCAAAAGAGCCCTGGCCGAGGACTTTGAGCAGTTCAAACTGAGATGGATCAGCTTTCTCACAGCCCTCTTTTACGTGGTGAGTGATAGGAATCTCCTTATATGTCCCTTCATCCTACACAAACCGTATCAGTATGAGACAGCCACACAAGACAGCGGGTGTCATCCCACATGCACACACATAATGCGCCAAGACCTCAAGCCCATCAATACTTACACAGTGGGAGAAAGACTCTCCCTCCTCCATGGGCTCGTCCATGATCTGATGCCCATTGACCTGCAGCCAAACCAACAAATTTCATCAGAGGAGTCGGGAACAGTAAACACTTTCACAAAGCGGGTTCATCCTTGTTTTTTAGCTGAGCAGGACTATGACTGCAGCTGCTGCACGCCCACATGCATGATGGAAGATTCAACAGATGAAATCAATGAGTCACATCATGCAATAACAGCGCGCTTTCACTTTTCCAACTGCAGCTCTGTTTGTTGTCAAACAGTATGGAGTCCATACTCTATGCCCGTCCAGCTGTCCAGCTCTCATCCTGTCCCTATAAAGCCCCTCATTATTAGCATTCTAGCTTAATCCCCAGCCAGAGCAAAAACAACATGTCTGACTGGCCCTGAGAGTCTGATGTTTGCAAGGGCTGCAGTCAGCATTCAGCCTCTTGAGGACAAACTAGGGTCTCACTCTTTCGGGGCTCCTGGCTAATGGTGGTGGCAAGCTGCTTTTTATTATTATTATTTTTAAAAAGACCACAGATAGACATTGCTGTGTTCTGCTCACAGTTACATTTAGGAGCCTGTTTTATGCCTCTCTTTTGTTTATTTAAATAGACACTATGATATTGTGAGCAGAGGAATGTCAGATATCTCAGAATCTGCAAGTATATCAGACAATTAACTGACCACTGTAACATTATGTAGGTCTGCATATTTCAGTTCTGTGCTGAAGCTCAGCCCGCATGATGTGTTCAGTCCAGTGTGTTTGTGTGTTGAATTCCATCAAGCCTCTGAAGAGGGGGGATGAGTCATAGCGCTACGCAAGCCCACTCAGTGGGTGGAGCCACCAACATACACTCACGTTCATCCTCAGAACAGAGGCCAGCAAACCACTTTCCAATATCTTAGCACTATAGAATAACATTAACAACGTAAACATTCAAATCAGCCCATATACACACACTTCAAAGCAAGACATCACACAGAAGAAAAATGTCAAAATGTAAGCCTTGGTGCATCTCTGAAGTGCAACATCCAGGCTAGCCAAAGCCAGGGCAGTGCTAGTGTCATAATTCACACATACATTTTCACTCCCACCTTTGCTGTGGCTCATCACGGCTTGTAACAAGAGTGCAGCCTACACTTGCAGCACAACCAGGCGAGCCTTTTTCAGCCATTTGAAAAGATGTCTGACAGCCATACATGATATCATTTCACAGTCACTGACACTGGCATAAAATACTCTGATTAAATATCATCTTTAAAGTCAAAACGAACACAAAGTGGATTAAATGGCTACCACCACCACTAGCCCCGTCCGAGTGGCTAAGCTGAATGTTTACTTCTATTATCTTGGCAGCTTCCGAAAGGTGCAGCATTCAGCGAACAGTAGATTAAAGTGCTTATGTGTAGCAAGAGATGAAAAACGTTTTGATACAGTAATATTTTAGGCACAGCAGTTAATGAATTGCTCAGTATTTCCATGTCACCTACATAAACTGAGGTCCTTCAACAGGTTGGCAAAAACATTAAGAATGCTGTGGCAGAAGTCACAGGAGGAGAGTTTAGTTCGACAAAGAATAGACTAGGTCAGAAGAGTATATGTTGCAATAGCTTTCTGCTGGATTTCAAACAGTCACAGCAGTCAGACAGTTTGTACTGTAGGTGTGAAAGACTGCAAAGAATCCCAGAGATGGAGAGGTTTAGGATGTCAGGTTGGCTCAGCTGCACATGAAAAAGACATCGCATCTTCATGGGGCCCATGCAAAAGCAAACTGGACCTTTCTACAGTTACCACAAGAAAGCATTTCGAGAAGTCTTTCTCATTAGTCTCACTAAAGGGTCTGAAGATGATAAGTTAGCCTATAATTAATACAAGGGTTTACATTCAATTATGTGAGCCTGGTGGAAAGAGTGATTAATCACAACTTCACTTTGCTAATGCAGTCAATATGCCGTCAACTGCGTAGATTAATAGTTTTATGAAATTCTGAGTTTTTACGTTTACGCTTACAACCCGAAAGTTATAGCTAATAACAAAGCTAATAACAGCATCACTAATTCACTTGTGTTACTGACAAGCCAGCTCTCAGTTGTGAAAACGTCTTACCAAATTTAACCCAGCTAGTGTTAAACTTTGAATAAATGCAACGTTGCTGAATTATTTTGTCGCCTTACTGTAGATACATAAAAACACTTTACCAGCTCTTCCATTATCTAGACGGTGGAGGTCGAATAAAAACTTGTCTCCAAGTTTCAAGCCTGTAAGCTGTCAGCTAGCAAGCTAACTACATGCTAATGCTAAATACGCTAAGCTAGCTATGAAGCAAACTCCTCTTGAGAAGTGTAAATAACAACAAAGGCGAAGAGGGGGTCATGTGTCATTGGATAAAGAGTCCGTCCTCTGTGCGGAATAATGAGCGGTGGCGAAAGCCCTGACGGGCGCTTATCAAACTAATAAACCCGGAAAGTGCAACAAAAATAAACATCTAACCAGCTGTTAGCATTAGCTAGCGTGTTAGCATGCATCACGGTGCGCTGCGGGTCGTGACGCGAATTTAAGCCATACCCAGCCTCGCAGGCAAGCTAACTTAACGGGACAGCACAAACCAAAAACAATCTTAAGAAAATTAATATGCAAAACACGCATTTATCAACTCACCTCACTACTAACGCTGTTTACCTCCATCTTGTGCCAGGATTCCTCTCTAAGTCTAAGGCATCGTACTCTACCTAGACCCCCGCTCCACGTTGCATGTCTTCCCCTCTGTGGAAGTCCGGCTATTTTGCTTTGATGATCAGATCCAAGCTGTGTGGCTGCGTGCCGCTATCGGGATGGGATCGGGGAGTCGGTGCGGGGAATAGTTGATGTTGATGACTGGACCATACGCTCGCCGAGAGCACCGCTACCCTGCCATAGATGCGAATATGGCGGCTATCGTGGTACCTGATCGTCAGTGAATGAGAGTTTATTGACGTATTTATGACGCAATTCAGTTAAGGATTTCCCCCGACCAAACCAAAGCAACGGATTTCGAGATAGAGAGGGAGAGAGGACGTGGTGGCGTGGGGGGCTTGATGCTGTATGACATGCTGCGTGTGACATACACGCATCCGGGTGACGGACCGTTAGCTTGCGACTGAAATAGTCTCTGTCATTGTAACATTCAAGGAGTTTAATTTGTGGTTGACGCAGGATAAAATTAGGGAGAAAAACAGACTCTTGTGGCGAGCCATAAATCTAAGCCTCTGATCTTAAGGATGTAAGTTGAATGTTTTAAAGCCACTGTTTTATAAGCCTGTCCATCCCTAGTCCAAGTGGAAATAAGAGGCTTAAAGCTCATCCACTTTCTCTCCAGCTTTGTCTCTCTCCCACCCACAGGCACAAAGTCTTTGTGTGGTGAGGAAGTGGATATACACTTCATGTCTACGTTTGTTTAGTCACAACTTCAAAATCTGGCAACTACTACTGATTCTCAAGACTATGGACAGTCTGTGCTGGCTTGTTCAAAATAGGACGGGTCACCATGGTAATTATCTTGAAGTTGAACTGAAGTGTGTCCTCAGGTTTAAGTTAAAATCGTTCACCTCCAAAATGAGAACAAGTTCAGTCAGTGCCATCAGAGTTATTATATATTAATAATGTTTTGAATTTTATGATTGGAGTCTGGACAAATTGGATGGTGGTCCCATAGTTTCAGCAATTTAATTAACCACAATGTTGTTGTCTGCAACTGTAATCTACAAAAAAATCTTGATTCTTTTTACAGTTAGGGTTTTTAAAATATCTAGTGTTTTTCTACATCTGCGGTAAGCTGATATAACTCTGTTCACTCAGTCAGGGATACATGAAAAAAAGTGTCACTTTTCTTACTGAAACACAGCCACAGTGATAAGTTAGAGGTCGTTTATTGTTCTCTCTGGACTGGTCCAGAGCAAGGCGAATGATATGCAGTAAAAAAGGCATTTGTCAGCCCAACAGTCATAGTGAAGCATCAATCCACAGGCACTGGGCGTGGAGCGTGAGTTTACCAGAGTGTTTGTGTAAATGTAATACCATACAGTCCCTCTTGTCTGAAACCAGCTTCTGTGTGGAGTGTGGAAACATCTGTATGAGTCTATGTGAGCTGATGTACATGAGATAGTCACTTTTGTTCTGAAACGGCTTCCTGAAGTTGCTCCTCTGATGCAGAGGGCTCAGTAACTTCAGTTGTTGTGTCATCTTTGTTTATGGTGACCAGCGGGACATCTTCGTATGCTGGCGCCAGTGGAGGCTCCCCGCTGCTTGCGACGGCCGCCGGGTAGCCGTCGTGGTTGGAGGATGCATCTGCTGACACAGCAGCAGGCTGGGTTCCTCTCTCCACACTCATGTCCCAGTCCCGGTCTGAAGGCTGAGGTAGACTGGCCATGAGTTCCTAAACACAAACACAACAGACTTCAGGTTAGAAATGTCTATAAACTGTGGTGATTCACTTCGAGCTGATGTTCAAATGGCTCTTGTCAGTGTGTAAACACGACCGTGAATGTACCTGCTGTCTCTCCAGGTCATTATTCCTCACAGCGCTGAGCAGGCTCTTCGTGAAGCTTGCAAGCTCCTGGTATTTTTGTTTTTGGTTCTCTAGCTCATGCTCTAAGAACTGCACTTCCTCGTGCTGAAACAAGAAGGATTCAAACAGGCAAAAAGTTCATTCAGAGCTTGAAATCTTTGTGAGTTACAATGCTTTTTATTTAGAGTCACGCTGATTTTCATTCTAAACTGTAGACAGACCGGCATGAACAATTCAATTTGAAGAAAGGATTGTAACTGCAGCTTGGTCAATCTGTCATAGCCTTGTGTGTGACTTCACCTTGAATTCCAGCAGGCTCTGCATCTGCTCTAGGTCTGAAGCCACTAATTCACCATCATAATCATCATCTTCTTCCTCGTCCTCATCAATTACTTCAATCTTCTGTTAAAAAACACAGAGATTAGACCAAATGATCATGACTTTATATAAAGAAAATAAAAAATGAAATCAAATATGATCACACATGTAAGTCTTATGGTGACTATTATCTGCTGTGGATTTTATTCTTTACGTTCTATTTTTGTAATTTACTGTATCATGTAAAACACTTTGTATTGCAGTTTTGGATGAAAGGCGCTACATTTGTAGATATGCTGTGCTTTGTTTTCTCAAATCTTCAACTTCAACTCATTCTTGTTTGTAGAACGCAATGGCAACTGTGTTTTCTCTACAATAGTGCTGTAAAGATTATGCTAAATTAGCTCATACTAACCATGAAACACATGGTGCGATAAAGCGCTATCATCCACGGTAATACATTATTGGACAGAGAATGGTGATGATAATGATGTCAGACAAACTATAGAAACTAACTGGGAACAAAAACATGCATTGGACTGGATGGAGAAAGAAAATGTGTAATAAAGTGTGGACCTTTATATCAGATTCAAAACACATGATTACACTTGATATATTACATCAACTGTAGCATTTGTAGATTATTTGTTTAACCTATTATCATCTTAATCTGCGCTGCAGAATAATGATTAAAATAAACACAATCCTCTATTCTGTGATCACAATTATTTATCACAATTATTCATCAATCTATGGGGAACAAAAAAATAAGAATTGCACTTATCCCTACAAAGGGAATGCATTACACTTGCAGGGTGTCTGTATGATAAAAATCCATTTGCCTCAAGAAAGTTTGGCTAATCAGCAGTCTGGTAATCACAGCATGCTTGAAATAAAAGCCTGTGATTGATCAGGATATTTATTTGTGAATAGAGTGCTGCAGGAATGAGTCCTAAAACCCGGAAACGAGTTAGCATTTTTGCAATTCCGGTTCCCTCGTCTGGAAGTCAGTGGGTTTCTTGAATGGGTTTTTGGTTAGATATGGTTAACACAAGCTTAACAGATTATCATGTTTTGTTCTACGACATAAAATACATCAATAAATACCCCACTCGTGAATTGTGAAGCTTTTATGTGTCTTAAAAAGGGCGGTTGCTAACAAGTGGCTAAATGAGACTACAGAGGTTGTTGGGGACATTAAATGTCATCACGCTGAACACAGAAACTCATCTACTCACTCGTCCGCCTTTACAGCCTCGTTGTGTTTATACTCGCGCTCTTACAAACTATTCTAACTCAAACTTTCTGAAAGGCTTTTGTAGAAGAGTTAAGCACGCAAAACCAAATTACAAGTTGGAAGCTTAGTGGTGATGACGCTGAAGTCATGCAACCATGGTGTAGATCGTTTATAGCCTAACGTTAGCTTTTTACTTCTGGCGATTGCATTTACACTTCAAAAATCCTAAAAGTGGTGTTCATTTGTGAAGATTATCTTGCTGAACGTGTAAGTATCATAAACTTTTGGCTTTTTGTTGAGAGAACCAGGACGATGCTAACTTCAGGGTCGGCCTACAAAAATACGTCATCCCTGCAGCACTCTATAGGAAGCATTTGATTTGATGCAGGTATCCTAAACACTGTAACCCTGTCAAACTGAAAGAACTTCTGAATCCAAAACAGTATTTATTATTATGATGATGTTACTAATTGTAGGTTGTTAATGAGTATTAATATTAAAAATACATTATTATCTATCAATATAGTCCTTTTTCACAGCAGACATTTCGACTTGTCATAGTAGGAAGAGCCCAGGTGTCACTAATAACAATAACGATGTCTCAGTTCTATTCAAGTGTCCCAGTAAGCCATGACAGTGTGACAGTTAGCCTGCATGTACAATACCAGGACCCTGAAACAGAAGCAGCTAAATGGAATTCAGCCATGATTAATTTTATTATTTTCACCTGTGCTTTTCCTACTGTGACATGTCAAAATGTCTGCTGTAAAAAAAAACCCATTAAACATCACATTACAAATTACAGTATAGCTGGTGTAGTTGTGTTGCTACAAACTAATATGAACTTATATGCTTAAGTAGAATGAATGAGCTCTGATCCATTTTATCACATTTGAGTACGAACATTTATCCCTACCAGTGCCCGTTCCTAAGTGGCTAAATTTAACGAGGCTGTACTGCAATATCAGAGGAATAATGAAGTACCACATTATTGGCCAGTGGAGCAGCAGTGGAGAAATCTGTTACGTCTTCTCCGTCTCTGTGTTGTGAGTCGATGGTGCCATCTAGAAGCCAGAACATTGCATGAATGCTGAGATACACAGTTTACACAGAGGTGAGTGTTGGTGTGTACAAAGTATCAGCAGCCCGACCTTCAGACAGGCAGACAGATCCGCCGTCGTTCAAGTCATCTCCGAGTTCAGGCGTTCTGAGCCGCTCCTCGTCAGGGCTGAGGCCCGCTGGAGATTGGTTTCCTGGGGATGAGGTTGTGAATACAGCAGGCCCACCTTTAGGTGGAGGGATTTCAATACCCATCAGACGGTACTTTCTCCGCCTGTTACTGATCCATGTCTGCCAATTGGAAAACACAATAGACAACATCAAAGAAAAAAAAAAGCTAAACTAAAATTCAAGGATATCAATCAACTTTTCAAAATAAAGTGTAAAATGAGATGAATGTGAATGTTAAGTCAGGAAAAATAATCACAGTTACCTGTTACTATATAGCCTATCACAGATGAGTATACATGCATCACTAAACTAAATTAGTGTTAAGTAGTTGCTAATTATTGTAATGATTTGATGATCATCCTATAGTGGCACACTGCTTCTCTACGGAGGCAAAGATTTTTCTTCCTTGCAATAAATATCCTAGTAAGTGAGATGGCAGTGGGTCATGTGTGTGTCAGGACTGAGAGGCTATATTTAGTCCATCAGCATTCCTACCGTGGCCCTGATATATAACTGCGTGACTTTTACACAACTTTGAGTAAGTAAGTTAGAAAACTTCTGTGACCTAGAAAAGTTACTCTTTCCTGTTTCCTTTTCGCTCACAAAAGTTCAGACATGTCAAGTAGTCTTGTTTTCACTAAATGTCATAGACAGTGGCCAGACAATGTGAATAAGGCTCAAAGCTTTCTCTACAAAACACCTCTCTAGCGTTCTTCTCTAGATTTCTCTGTATTTTTTTTAACACTGGGAATATACAAAACTAATGCAAAACAAATGTTTAACCCTGTGGAGCTGGTTACCTTGACTATTTCAGTGTCTACATTGAGTTGGTTGGCTGCAGCAGTGATCTTTTCCCTGCAGACTGAACCCAGGCTGGTCATGCCTCGGTCCCAGTAGCGCTTCAGTTGGATGAGATCCCCGTCACTGAACTGGGTCCGATCCTGCAGCTGAAAACACAAACCTCTTCATCACAAACCATTCATGCTGATGGTAAGCAGACTCTAGCTTTATAGCTCACCAGACAACATCAGTGTAAATGTGTAATAACCATACAGTAAACCTGGTACCTTTAAATGTTCTTTGCTATATTATATATTCAAAATCTTGCATTTAAAGCGACAAAAAAACTACTAACTGTTCTCTTTCTGGAGTTGCTGATAACCCAGGGGGCAGCAGACACACCAACTGAAGACTGCACACAAAGACAGACACAGTCAGCTTAAGGCTTTCAATTCACTTTGAAGGAAAACAGCGACGATGCTAGAACCTCTCCTACCTGTGAGCTGGATTCCCCTGTAAGTGAGGTCTGTGCTGTGAGGGAGAAGCTGCCCTGAAGAGTTGTGTTGCTGTGAAGCAGTGCAGGTCTGGAGCCAGTAATGGGGGGTGAGTGGCTTCCTCTCACCACAGATACTTCAGCCCCAGTTGGGCTGGCTGACGTCTGCTCCCTGTGGATGTGTGTCTGAGCGGCCATATTTGCCAACTCCTCCTCCCTTTGCCACTCATCTTCTTCATCTCCAGTTTCCATGGCGATGGAGAAGTTATGACTGGTGTCCAGAGGATGGGGTGCCGGCCTATGACTCTCCTGGCCTTTCTGGGTAGACACATGACTCGGCCTAAGTCTGTCCCCCTCGACTCTTTCTGACAAGGTGAAGACCTGCTGGATACGAGGTGTCTGTTCAGAGGAGGGACCAGAGTTTTGTACTGGGAGGGAGACCCGAGTCTTCTGAGGAGCAGGTGGTTGAGGTTGGGAGTTGGAGTGAGGTCTGGGCTGAAGCTGAGTCTGGGACTGTGAGGAAGAGGGCCAGGGGCGAGTTTGCGCTGTACCGTACTGCCTAGTCCAGCTGTGAGGTACTACCCCTGCTCCTGCACTTACCCCTGCCTCCCCAAGGGATAAAGTTCCCTTCCTGGCTGCAGTGTAGACTAAAGGCCCTGAGGCAGATGTGAGGGATGGGAGGTTTTGAGAGAGTGAGACCAGTTTGGAGTGGAGGGGTGAGGAAGTGGAGGTGCTCCTGCTCTGCAGGGCCTGGTTGATCAGAGATGTGGATGTGTGTGCAGAAAGCTCGGAGTCTGACTGAGATGGGGGGGCTGTGGGTCTTGGTCTGGAGCGAGGGACGGAGTTGAGAGAGTAGATCCCGGTCAGTATGACGTCATTGTTGTTGTTGTTGTTGTTGCTTCCGCTGCTGAGGGGAGAAGAAGAGGAAGGGGAGGAAGATGTTGACGAGAAAGAAGGGAAGGATGAGGATGGAGGGAGAAGGTGCACGCGATTCTGGATGTTCCGCGCTGCAGCCATTTCAGCAGGTAGCAGTGCCCCTGCCGCCAGGCTGTGATTGGACAGAGCACCTCCGGCTAACGTGTGATTGGAGAGTAGTCCCCCAGCGAGTCCGTGACTGGATAAGGAATGAGACACGCCCCCATTCTGTTCTACCCTGGAGGCGAGCTTACGTCTTTTGTTGCCGACCCATGTCTGCGGGGAAAAGAGCAAAGAGCTCAGTAACATCGCTTAAAAAAACATTCTGCAAAACACTAGAGGGACTAATTCAGCAAAGTGAGGATAATAATTCATGACTCTGCATTAGATGAAGAACTCACAGGGAAAAGACTCGCTGTCTCAATTACTTGCCCCAGCATTACATGGGCATCCCTTATAAAAACAAAACCCACAATGGTGCAACACAAATCATAGCAAAGAGTTCTGCTTCCCTCTCGCTCATTCACACACATACGCAGGCACATTTTACCCGGACCACGCTGAAATCCAGTTTGGCCTCCTGAGCACATTGCAGTATTAGCTGGAAGCAAGCCTTGCTCTGATTGGTCATCCCGTTATCATAGTAACGTTCCAGGATCCTCTGCTGTTCAGCCGTAAACACTGACCGCAGGTTCATCTGAGAGACAACCGCAAAGAGAAAGCGCCCCCCCCGCCCCAAAAAAAACTTTGTATTATGTAAGAATTCACTACTAATCAGATTATGGAAGATGATTGGGTTAAAGAGATAAAGCATTTAGTGCAAACTTTTAATCACATGACACTTGTGCAATTTCCTTTCTTCAGCTTATAAGAGGGTTTTTTGTAGCCAATTTAATTCCAAAAAAATCACAATATTTATTCATATTAAACATTAATTTAGCGAATGCATTAACTATTACATAGTTCTATGCCCTAAAAAAAGGCCCACTCTCAAGATTACAATTGCAGCAGCAGTACCTGTGTTTTGTTTTCAATTTGTCAGAACTCAAACCATGTCATTTTTTCCTAGCTCATATTAAAATACAATTCTTGATATACTCACAGCCTGCAGGCCACGTCTTTGTGGCCACGCATCCATTCTGCTACTGGAGGGGAACGGGGCAGCCATGCAGATCACAGCAAGACCTCCATGTTTCTAAATTAGCACAATTTCGATTGCACTCATCCTGCCTCAGTGTACCTGGCACACTGCTGGGTAATGTGGCTGAGGAGAGAGCAAAGCAGACGACGCTGGGCTCAAGAACGTAAATAAAAAGAGTAGGACAAAAAAAAAACCTCAATCCACGTCCTTATGAGCACACTTCTGTACTAAAAATAACAGGAGGACTAGCATTTCTTTCTGGATCAAGACTGAGAAATAATCAGATGAGCAATAATCAGTTTCAATCAAATTGTAGACAACCAGTCAACACTTTGTCATATAACATATTACAACATTTTGGAAAAGTTACATCAGGCACTGTGAAGCTGTAAAATATACACCGCTGCTGTCAGTCAAAGTATAATAAGCTATGACAACAGCTACTGTGTAACATCAATAACACTATCAATCAAGCTAGTATGTTGTCCCTAGCAAGACATTGTTCTATTTATCAGCTGAAAACCATTTAAATGTGTGCCCTTGATTCAACCCTGGAGTTACACTCATACACGTATTAATTACAGGTAATAGCCTATATCTGACTTTTTGGCAAAAACATAACACTGTAATGTATTATAAGCAAGGTCAAGTAAAACAAATTCCAGCTCCAAACGTTAATTGTTGAAGCTTTTTAATGAACATGATTCAGTTTTAACGCGCCTGCAAAGAAATTAAATAACTTATGCTAGCTTTTATTTTTCAGTGTGCCACACAAATAGCTGGAGATACTGTATTAATGGATAGGGTCCAGTGTTATGAATATGATTTTCGAATATCTCAAAGTTTCAAAGCAAATTATGTTTTTGCACTCTGAGAGGGAGCGAGGGAGAAAAGAGAGAGGAGCAACCAGCCCGGTTAAAGTAATAACACTTGGACTCGCAGAGAGCTGAAAAACTCTGGCGACTAAGTTTGAAATAAAGTTGCTTGAGGTTTTGATAAACACAGAAAATGTCACATACGGGAATGTTGTGCGACCAATAAGCATCCGGCAGGTTTATTTGGGCAGGCTGACTGCGCATGGCTACAGTCAATATGGAAACATTACGGAGAGAATTAGCGAACAAATTGTGGGCACGTCAGATTAGCACGCTACCAAGGCAACAGCCTGGGGATTTAGAAACACAAATGCAACACAGGAAGCACATGCCATAACTTTACGACTGCGAGCCAGACAGTAAACAAACCGGGTAAGCGCCGCATCACCACAATGGCCATGCAGACAGCTTGCGTTAGCTTGCAGGCCCGAGCGGCCATATCCGAGCCAGCCACCGTTAGCTAGCATTAGCATAGCCCTCCCAATGGATAGCTGCAGCTAAACTTTTCCTTCAAATCTGTGATTTCCCGACCCTTGCGTGGTCATTCTCGCTGACCCTGGCTTCGAGCGGATACGAAGAAAAGCGGCTCGGGGTACCCTGAAGCGGAAAAGTGAAATCACTTTCCTACTTACCATTTTTGATGTCAAAATCAGACGAACGTTCAAATTCAGCAGATTTCTTCACCAGTCCCCTTTGCTAGACAATGAAATCAGAACGTCCGATCATCAATTCTAATCATGATTGTGACGTATATGCAGACAGGAGCCAATGGGAGCTCAAGATCATCGCTGTGACATTCGGAAAGGGCTGAAAACTGAGCACCGTGGTCCCGCCCACCATTGACTTTGTTCAGTGGGCTGCTGGAGGAGGAGGTCACACACAGGGAAGCAGTCGAAACTTTGGATGGGAAATTGTTTGTTTTCTCATCACCTTAATAGATCAAAGTATCCTTTGAAGTGATTTTGGTTTAGTTTTCCACTGAAACTGTGCTTGAATGTGCAGTAGGTGCTGGGAAGGCTGCCAACAGGAAATGTTTAAATGGACTATTATTTCAGTGCAGGCTACAAAAATATGTTACTGTTTAAACAGACAGCAAATGTTATGTTTAGATTCCTACCTTTAACTTTTGATCATTTATTAGACTTCGTGTTGACGATTTCATGTTGAAGTTTGGTAAATGTTAAACTCCGCATTTTTATTATTATTGGTTTACATGACATTTACATTCAGGTACGTATTATACTGTACTTACATTGTAAACCTCGTTTGCTTGCTTTGATAATACTGCATTTAACTATGGTCATGCAAATAAAACAACTTTAATTAGAATTTGATTACTTTTTATCTTAGTAATCAAATGACTAAGATAGACAGTATTACAGATGTTTTACTTAACTTAAAAAAAATACTCTGTTCCCAAACAGCTCTTCATCCTAAAATAGGTTATAATGCACCTTCAACAATTAAGACCGACTTAGGTACTGTCTTATTACAGTCTAATAGCTTATTGACATTTTTGCTGCAGTGTGGCTAACAATATATATTATGGAGAGAGACAGACAGAAAGACACAGAGCCTAAGAGCATGTATGAAGAATCTGGCAACAGCAATCCAAACCATTAGGCAAATGGGGCAATAAATGTTGTCTCCTTTGAACCTGCTAGGACGAAACAAACATTGCCTCATAAAAGGTACTTTGCCAGTAACATAAGCACAACCAGTAACTGCCATGAATTGTCATTTGAAGGACTTCTCAAGTCGTTATTGTTACTTTGTAGAGCATCCCTCTCTGAAGGTTCACACTGGAGCTACATGGCATTCTGCACTTTAAAACAAACTTGCTTTGTCAGTTCTGTGTAATAGAAATAAAGCCAGTTCATCTATAATCACCGTGTTTTGTGATCTGTTCCTACTGTGTGTGTAGTCACTAGAAAGTGAGCCTTATTTTGGTGGTGGTGGTGGTGGTGTGTGGAGCGCGTGCTTTAATCCATGACGTCACCTGTGTCCCAGGTGCGCAGCAAGGGGCGCTGTTCCTCACAGCTGAGCCCATGCACCGAGCAGCGGCGCCTGACAACTGATGCTGATTTCCTCATCCACAGATGGTGAACTTAAGAAACCAGCTGACATGTATGAGCCTTATCTCGCCTTGTGATGTAGCACACGCTGCCAACAACAGGCACAAATAACATGCAGACTATAGTACGTTTTTCGGTATAGAAAAAGACTAATGATGACACGAATTATTTCCTTCGCCTTGGGAAAATACAAATAATAAAAACTAGGTACTTATAGTATATCTGTGGTAGGACTCAATAGACCATACTGCACTTGTATTATGTATTATGGTGTTTATACAATTCATTAAAGTTATTTTTGCATAAAGCCTTTCTTGCTCTCTCAGTATGTATGTGCATGTGTAAGGGGGGGACAGAGAGAGATCCTCATGGTGTGCGTTGCACCATTCCCTGGTCTGTATTATGAGTGGTGGCCCTTGTGATGCTGCAGCGAGGCGGGCGGGAGGAAAAAGTGGAGAGGGGAGGGGTCGCTCCATCCCCTCGCGCCCACCGAATCAACTTCTCACAGCGCGCGGGCTGCTGGCGGGAAGGCACGAGAAAGAGAGAGAGATAGAGAGAGAGAGTGAGGGAAAGAGAGGAGGGAGGGAGGGAGGGAAGGGAGAGAGCGTGTGTGTGCGTGTCTCTGTGTGTGCGCGTGGATTGCACCACACCGCATCCCGTTCACCGTTTCTGCAGGCGGCCATGCTCTGATGGAAAGAATAAAACTGACAACCCTTTCTTTTTCCTCAGATTTATCCATCGCCGTGTCATTCCAGATGTGACTGACAAGTCGTTTTATGTCGCCCGCATTGAGTCCTGTGCTGTTCATCTCGGAGAGACTGTGACACCATGGCTTTGGTTATGGAACCTATAAGTAAATGGACACCAAAGCAAGTGCTGGACTGGATGAAAGGTAATTTTGGATAACCTTCATTGCATCAGGCTGATAATGTGGTTAGACTGAGGATGATGATGATAGTGGTGGTGATGGTGAGCAGCGGAGGGCCACACTGTGTGCATGTGTGTTCTCCATATCCAAACCTGCAGGCTGACGCCTGTTTTTTTAGCCGATGTAACTGACTAGTGTGAGACTGTTTAAAGTCACTAAAGTAGAGTGAATGCGTTTGAGCCGCTGCAGAAATGGATATCCCCAAGAAGAAGGGAGTGGAGGCTCAGCATTCTGTCATCTCGCTTGCTTGAGAGCGCAAGCCAAGCCTATAGTCTGCTGCTGCTGCTGCTGCTGACTCCATCAGCAGCAGCAGCAGCATAGCGCTTATCAATGAATGTGGAAGATATGTCATCTGCGCTTTCACTCACTGGCACATGCTCTAAGCCCGTATCACCACTTGCTTTGTGTATGTGTGTGTGCGTCCACATGCATGTGCGCGTGCGTGTATGATTAATGTAGTTAGTAGCTGCATGTACCCCCCCCTCCCCCTCTCCCAAATGCCAGCCGTACAGTCAGTTTCAGCACCCTGGACAGCGCAATGCCGCCTGCCATATAAGGCAAACGCACCGATCACACTCGCTTTTTTTTGTTGTTGCTCGCTTTGCTGGCTTGAGATACATCCCTTCAAACAGACAGTATGAATGAGTAATCACTAATCATGCGTGTATGAGTGTGCGTGCGTGTGTGTGTGCGTGTGTGTGTGTGTGTGTGTGTGTGAGCTGTTCTCACACACTCTGGTCAGCTACAGAGCTGTGAGAGAAACTGTGGTAGGCCTATTGACAGACAATGGAAATGGGGAGGGAGGGTGTCCGCAATCCCTTACTTAAGAGAATGACTTGTGTGACTGCTGTGTGATGACTTCAACTCACAATGTCACGTTCCTATAGATACTTGTGATTGTGTGTCTGCATTAGTTACACACAATTGTGAGTGACCAATTTTATCATCTAATCTATGCATTTCCTAACACTCCATATTCCTAAACATGTTTCAAGACTACTAGAGTTCCTTTTCATTATGGCAAAGCACTAATGTCTGAGATTAGAAGTCAAGGTGGTTGATAGACCCTCAGGGGACACGGTGAGGGAGTGTTTGGGATGCGTTACGATGAGTGATTACGATGATATTCCTGGTTTTATAATTGCTCCCCTCAGCCACAGTAAGCAGCCAGTGGAGTTACCCTCACAGCTTCACCCTCTGATCCACTCACAGCTTTGCTCCTGCACCGTTCATTAAGATGGGCTGAGTAGAAATTTGATTGGAGATTTGATTAGTAACAGGCCAAATGTGGTGTGTGTGTGGTGTGAGTTTTGCAACATGGAAAACACACCATAGATGTTGGTTTTGGTTCAGTGTTTTTGATGCCGCACACACACAGTGTAAGTGACTTGTGGGCACATTTGTACTCAGGATATCTAAAAGTAAGAGAGCAAGAAAGACAGAAGTGATCCCAGCTTTTAAGGAGAAAACCATGACAGAAACTTATTGCCAAATGTGCAGGTAATTACACTTTGCTATTCTTTAAAACATGCTGCCTGTACAGGGCCTGTAAGTTATGAACCAGTCAGTCCCCAAAAACCATGTGCTAAAATAAAATCCTGCATGTGGCAGTGATATGCCTCCCACCCAAGGTAAACCAATGATTTCCCCTCCTTTAATAGGCTCCAGGAATGTTAGGTTTGAGCAATAAGAAATGTTGTATATGAAGACTGCATACAAAAACATAACAATTGGATAAAAACACTGTAGGACATGCTGGTTTTTGTCTGCTAATTAGGAACAGACACAGTGTTTTATCAGTTATTTCAAGCGTCATGTTCCTCAATCTCAAATCGGGATCATTAGGAAATCCACACAATAGGAAGTGAAAGTTTCAGTGTAATTTAAAGCTTGGAATGACAGTGTAAATATGGAGATGTCAGTGAGTGTCAACATACAAGCTGAATCTGGAAAAACAATAATGATCTTATTTAATTATTTGCCAAACATTCTATAGTTTTCAGGTTTTGGGTAATCTGATACTGAACGTCGGTAAAGTTAAGACAAAGAAAAATGCACACAATCGCACCAAACTCTGGAAGGAAAATGGTTTCATCTCATTACTGCTCCACTCTTGGTCTCCTCATATGTGTTCTTTGAAACAGAGTCTCATCTTCCACATGAAGAGCTGGGGCAGAGATTCATTTTCATAGACGTTAGCCAACATCTCCCAGTGTTGTCCCTGCTCCTGTGAAGCCCCCTCCTTTCTTCCTGTGGGGCTTCAAACATATACCCTCAGTGTCAGGCTTATGCTCAGATTGTATTTTCTTTTGAATAAAGTAAAAGGCGAAAGGCTAGTGTTAATCTGTACGCGTACAGGGGCTTTACTTTGGCCTCTTTTTCTGGAAGTTCTTCATCTCTCTCACGCTGATCTGAGTAGTCTTGTGCCATTTTTGGGGAGCAGTGACATTGAGACCTCCTTAAGAAGTGCTGTAGTAATTTCTCTTGCTCACCAGAGAGAAAAGTACTTTAGATGTACACAGATATAAGACACAGAGGTGCTGATAGCAAACAATTGTCCTCACCTCCATCTTTTAGACAAATTTCTATTAGTATTAATTCTCTGTGGAGGGTGGGGGCATCAGTTGGCCTTCATAGTCCTTAGTTTCTCATCCTTTCATGATAGATACACTGTGCCCGTTTGTCTGTGCAGAACAGCTAATTGTAGCAACACCTTTAGCTGAATTGTGTGTCCAAAATTTATTATTATAGTACTAGGCAGCACCAGTAGAGACATGACAGGAAATGAGGAAGAGAGAGATGCAACAAAGGTCCCCAGCCAGACCCGAACCTGGGACGCTGCGACCCTTGGCTGGCGACCCGACCACCAAGCCATGGAGGCGCCCTTGAATTGTGTGTACTAGCCACAAAAGTCTCAAAACTCTCAAAATATCATCAATATTATATACAGAAATTGAAATATATTTACTATTTTACTTGCCTAACTTGAGGGCAAGAAATGCTTTATTGAAATAAAAGTTATTCAAAGGGAATCTTCCCTAAAATTTTAAATATTGCTGATCACAAATGACACATTTGTTTGATTAGATACCATTTGTTTGTAAGTTACATACCAACATTTCATTATGTATATGCTTTTTTTAATCCATAAAGAGTGCATCCACAGGCCAAACTTAGATCTTATGCCTTTCTTGTTTTAAATTTGATCAAAATGTTTTGGGTATGCATTTTTATATCTGGACACGTTTCATCCATTTTGGTTTTTTAAGTACATGTACCTCAAAATCATACTTAAGTACAGGATTTGAGTAAACTTACTTAGTTACTTTCCACCAGTGGTTTTCGTCAACGATGTTTTCCTTCATATAGATCGTTCTGCCTTTGAAATAGCTGCATTTGCATTTAGGTTGGCCTTGTGAGATCATCAGCTTGGAACTTGGAGAGGTCGAATTATAAAGACAGTATCAGGTTTTGTGACATTCATCAGAGGGACACATTTAGGACTGCACTTTTTAGGAATCCATCCTTCCCCCGCATAGACAAAAAGGTCAAATTACAAGCTTTATCCAGGTCTTGTGGACAGCAGCTCCTTTTCCTCAACAGTCCACTCCTGTCATATGAGAGAATATGGGACAGACTCTGCAAAGCTATCAAGAAAACCCGACACAGCCATAGCTACCAGGCCAAGCAGCCCATACTGTAGCTGTAGAAGGACCGCTCCAGCAGCAGAACACTGGTGAGGCTCACAGAAAGATGACTCATCAGCGTTTGTTTTGATTTGGACACCCACACCGGAGGAGTTTCCTCTATGTGTGTGTGAGGGTATGTATCTGCTAGGGTGTATGCAGACGCAATTGATGTGTAAAGTATGACACGTATACGGATCTGTGCTTTTAGGCACCAAAGAAAGATGGACTTCTTCTCTGCTGTTGCTACTGTGTATTCTCATAAGATCACCCTGTGCTTTCAGGCGCACGGTATCGGCAGCCTGCTGATGCATACAGTGACAGGAAAATGAATAAGGCAGTTCACTTTTCCTGCAGTAATCTCTCTTTTCCTCTTTGCGTTCTGATGTATTGGCACAGAATAAATCTCAAAAATAAAGGTGATATTTGACATTTCAGTCAGTGCAAGGGACTGTGAATGACTGAGATCATGAGATGTACACATTTAGATGAAATTCAGCTCATTATGTGTTGAAAAATTTAACATATAAAGTAGCAGTGGTACGACGTGGACAATGAGACCTGACACTACAGCAAGAAAGGCTTTGCTCCTCTGTTGAAAGAATCCCCTGGATGTTATTTGGCTGTTTGAGAGTCCGGGGCTGTCGAGAACCATGTTTACTACCATTCCATACTGTGTCCCCCAATTTAGTCTCCTGCTGACATGGTAAAGCAGTCTGTGTTGGAAAACACGCTTCACCTGGCTCTGACTGTGTGCTTGTTGTAGTTTCAGCTGCATTAAAGATTAAACAGCGTGCCTTATTGTGAGGAAACACACACTCACATACACACACACACGTAGAGGAAACTCCTCTTCATACACAAAAGAAATGCAGAGATGCATGCGCTGCATATGGATGCACACGGATATATAAGGAATGCACATGTTCACTGAAATACTGTATATGGTATGTATGTATGTATGTATGTATGCACACTGACACACATGCATAGACACACAAACTCTGGAGCAGCAGCTTAAAGTGGGGCATCGGTAGTCATGGAAACCAGATCTGATCGTGTTGGAGTCACAGCACATGTCATAAGATGGGGAACCAGCAACACACACAGATGCCCGATCTACACTCTGTATGCCTCTAACAAACATTTAGACACATAACAAAGCGCATATGCATGCGGCACTTGCACACACACACACACACACACACACACACACACACACACGTACGCACACTCAAGCTTCCCCTCCTGTTTTATGGCCCTGAGCAGAAAGAGAGAGAGAGGGAGAGAGAGCAGGGACACAGATTCAGAAATGGGGAGGCGCGAAGCAAAATGAAAGAAAGGCTGAGGAGGCTAAGATGGGGGAGGAAATGAGGGAGTGTGCAAGGGGAAGGGTGGGCATGACAGAGAAAGAGGGGGACAGCACAGAGCGGTGCGGAGAATGGGAGATGCAGTGGGCATCATATCAAAGCACCCGCTCTATCCGGGCGCTCGGACAGAGGGGCCTGTGTATATGTGTGTATGTGTGTGTGTGTGTGTGTGTGTGAGTGGATGTTCGTATGTGTTTTACTGGGTTGATTTTGCACCTGTTGTTCCGGAGGCTGCAGTTTTACGACCACATATATTAACTTCAAGTAAAGTTTCTCAACCTTGGGGGTCCGGACCTCACATGAGATCACAAGATATACAGACATGGTCACTGGAGATTTGTGGATATAGCAAAAACTGTGTGAAAATTAAAATGTATATGACAACTTAATTGCTGGGTTTACAAGCCAGCAAATGTCGAGAAACCCTGACTTAAAAGATTAAACTAGATTATAAACTAGATCTAGAATTAAAGCTTTTATCCTTACTAACTATCTGGAGTTAACAGTTTGTTTTAGCTTAGCTTTCAGCACTCTATTACTGCAAAGCTAGTTTGTCTGCTTAAGCTCAGACCAACAGCTGGGTTTTATGAAATATTTCAGAATCCTAAAAATATCACTTGGTTGAATCAGCTTTATGGCCTCATGGCTCCTGGGTCATTTGTTTTGGTTTTTAAGAGAATGCTACAACTCTCTTAAAGACCAAATATATTGCATGTTATAGCACCAGTAGCGACTAATGAGTTCAGTATTAACAACCTTTGCAATAATAATAAAAAACAAACAGGAGGAACCAATAATTCAAGCAACCACAGAAGATTAACTGAGGAACCAGACGTATCTTTAGCAGATAGACGCTACACTATGTTCACCAGCTAGTTGCTAACTTTGTCTGTCAGTTGTTTGGTGCTGGGCAGGTAGCACACAGTGGGTTCATCTGAGGTTTTTCCTGAAAGCAGCTGTCTGACGTGCCTGGGAGCGATGCTGATGAGAGCTGTGAGAGTGAACCAAAACAGCAAAGTTGCGGCTGTAAAAAAACAAAACAATGAGCTGAAAAACGTTAAAAATCTTCCATAAAACTGAGGGGAACTGCAGAGTCGTGTGCTAATTGTGTGGCTTTGTTAGTACAAGTTTCCCCTTTTACATTACACACAGTCACTTGATTTCTTGCTAATAAAAATATTTAGTAGAGCAGCTTTAATGTCAACATGTGAGCATATGAAAAGTGACATTTTTGTGATTATTTTGTGAAGTTGTCCCAAAGGCCATTTCCTCCAGTATGGACAAGGTTTTGAAATGTGTGTTTCTTTACCACTCTACATTTGCACAGTGTTTTCTGTTTGTTTCAGTCTTCTTCTCTTCCCAAAGTACAGCTGCAGCTAGATTGAATGGGGGTAAAATAGGGATAGTGAGGTAAAGCTAAAGTTCATGTTAACATATTATTGTACTTCCAGTATGTCTGTTGTCACTTCAGATTCTCTCAGGTCGGTCAGATCCTCAGAGTCGAGCTCTGCCTCTGAACTCGTTGCAGCTTCCTGGTTGACCCCGTTTTCCGCCCTCCTGTTCCTTCAGACTGCCTCTTGACACCTCCCTGCTAGCTGGATTTCAGGGAGGAGGCTGTGGTACACTTGAAAGCTCATATACCGGGGAGCTAAAATGCCACGGTCTTAAGAATATTCTGTCATGATGTGATGAATATTTCACAGTAGGAATATTTTTAGTGAGTGTTGTGTCTTTTATTCGCACTCGCCGAAGCACTTACTCCAGCTGGAAGCTCACAGATGGGGGGCAAGGTGACGGGACAGGAGTCTTTGCTGCCTGCCACCGCTCTTAGCCCGGGCTCCACTCTGACCCAAATGTGGTCTCAAAGGAAAACACAGGTCTGATTTCAGTTAATGGCCAAGCAGCAAAGTAGCTGCTCTGCGAGTCTTTCACTTTGAGCCATATTCAGCTGTAAATGCAGTCTTTTTATTGTGGCCTTCAACAAGCTTTCAGTCAGTGTGTGGAATGCATACATAGGCTACAGTGTATTTGTGTAATTATAATGTTTGTGTGTGTGTGTGTGTGCTCCTTGGCCTAGCATCAGTGCAGGGTCCTGAGGGGCAGCAACTGCTGATCTTTCACTTCTGCTCGGAGGCCTCTCTCGCTCTGGTTG